>JASAMX010032259.1:0-16874 GCA_030248175.1 Microlaimidae sp. YZB2_3 | reverse complement strand
AATGGCCTGAATTAAAATGAATGTGTTTGTGTGAATTAAAGATTTTAATAGCTTAACTCACATAAATTAAAATGGAGAGTAACCATCCATTAAAATGGATTATTCAAAAAGTATTCATTTACAAAATGAATAGCATACACCGGCGCCATTTTTAAAACAAAAGTTACACATAGTATATCCCTTGGGAATGTGTAGCTTTAATTAGTTATATTATTGAAATTAAGGATAGGTCATGCTACATTTTTATTGAATGAAATAAGATTAAGGTATAAAATAGGTATAAAAATACTGATTTGTTTTACTAAATTCACATTTTGGTAAAAAAAAATTTATAAAAATAACACCTAAAATTTTCTGAGAGGAAGTGCAAAGCTGTCACTGTCATGGATGTAACCAGGGGGAGGCGGGTTTTCAGAAATGGTTGGACTGGGGAAAATAAGGATAGTGGTTGGGCGGGGGGGGGGGGCGGCCGTCTCCCTCTCCCCTAAAATAGTCGCCAAATAGTAAGATTTGGGGGTTTTCAGAGGCCGGAAATTCAAAATTTTTTAGCGCCTCGCTTATTGCTTGGCGCCAATCTCTAAAATAATTTTGATACCACAATTGACTCCCAAAAGCAAAAAAAAAAAAATTCCGCTTCGTTTTGCTCAGCGGTCAAGTTGCATACTATACTATGGGTATGCATATTTCTTGCCATTTATTTTGCTTAATGTTATTGAAAAAACACAATAATTTTAATAAACAATAAGTACTACAAATCAAGCAAAACAAACAATCATATTTGGTTGATTTGTATATATGCCTTTCTTCCTCCTAAAATTTCCAGCCGCCTACAACAATGGCTTGGTATTTTTTTTCCATATAGCTACTTCAAAAAACATGGAGATGCTGCTTATCTGATTTGGTTTACAGTGTGGCTGTAGCCAGGGGGTCTTAAAGGTCTCTAAATCCAGTTTTTTTGTGAAATACAAGCTCTGACAATGTCTGCTAATGTAATTTTTAACAAGAAAACATGTTTTTACTGCTAAAAACATTAGATAATACGTTATTAGGTCAAAAACATTGTATTATCAGACCTGTGCACGGTTTGAAAATGCCCCCTCTGTTTTATTAGAGGATTTGCCCTCCCTCGTTTTATTCCCCCCCCCCCCGCGGAAAAATGAAAAAGTACCCAAAAATTATGACGCTATTTTTTACCTATTATGACGCCATCATTGCGAAATTTTTGCAGTTTTTAGCCTATTTCAATGCATTTTAAGCTATTTTAGACCTATTTTTACCTTATTTTCGCTTTTTTGTCCTTTTTCCTTTTTCCCCTTTTTTTCTCTTTTTTTCTCTTTTTTTTTCTTTCCCCTTGCTTGCCCCCCCCCCCGTTTCAAAAAAGTTGCCCCCCCCGTTTTGAAATTGCCGCCCCCCCCGTTTAAACCCCGGAGGGCAGTGCACAGGTCTGGTATTATACAGCTTTATCTACGTTTATCCCTGCCTTTTTAACCTTTTCCAAAATTAGGGGCTCCGTTCCCCCTCCCCCCAAATTTAGGGGGGATGGGGTGGCTGCCCCCCTTTGTTGAATTTTTTTGTGTGCTGAAATCCACCCCAAACCCTGGGTACGTCCCTGGAGGTTGTTCATTTAAATTCTAGGGGGTTCCGGTTGATAGGGAAAAAATTTGAAAGTTAGGGGGGAAAACGTGGCTAGATTTTTTTAGAATGAAGGACAAAATTTGGCTAGGAGGAAGAGGGGTGAGCCATGAACCCGAAGGAGGGTAAGCCATGAACCCCACTCTTGTATGTAGTTTGCTCGGGATTAAAACTAATTGGAGGAAAAAAAATGCGACTCGTGTCTTAATAATATTGCGCCAATTGCCAACCAATGCTGTTTATTTTAATATTATGAAGTGAACTGAGGGCAGTTTGAAAATTTTCTTTAGGCTTGTGTTTTTTATGACTTTATTAAAAAGCTGATGTATTCCTCTACTTTACTCGCTGTTACTGCATAGATAATTGTTATTCACCATATTTTACCACCCAAATTTTTATCTTAATCATCTTGTTAACAACACACAAAAATTCTATTACCTCTTACTTTATTACTTTGATAATTTATTTTATGTTCAATTTTTATTAAGAATCTGACTCAAAAAGAAAAGCTTTATGCACACTACCTGCTAAAGGCGTCGTTTGATGGATCTCTCGCGGTATATCACCAGGTTGGGAATTTTTATTTATTAGAATAATTATTGCTTTTCTTTCTATACATGTAATGAAATCAACATGATTATTTTCTAGTCCCAGTAACTTGAGAGACCACCTTTTTACTTAAAACTCAGCTTTAGAAACTACAATTATATCAGTCAAGTCAATAAAAATTTGAAAAAAACCCCTTAAATTTCGATTTGAATAACATTAAATTAACCAAACGGAATTCCGTATTTTAAAAAATAAAAAAGAGAGACCACCTTTTTACTTAAAACTCAGCTTTAGGAACTACAATTATATCAGTCAAGTCAATAAAAATTTAAAAAAAACCCCTTAAATTTTGACTTGAATAACATTGATTAAATTAACTAAACAGAATTTAGTATTGTTTTAAATATTTTTAATTAATATCTCAGAATTATTTTATTTTTGTCATTTTTTAATGTTTTATAATATACCAAATATTTTAAAAATTCTAAAAGAATACATAAGCTTAATGTAAATCTAGTGCGCTATGTCTTGATAGTTTGTTGATGCTGTAGTAAAGATAAAAAAGGATTTATGATAAGACTCATAATGTTCAATTTAGGCGAACAAAGATTTTGAAAAACTAAAGTAGTTTTGTTGCTAGGCACTGGAACTTGGTACCCTTAAACATGCCATATATAGTCCAGCGCAGATAAAAAAGGATTAATAATAAGACTCAGAATGTTCAATTTACGTGAACAAAGATTTTGAAAAACTAAAGTAGTTTTGTTGCTAGGCACTGGAACTTGGTACCCTTAAACATGCCCTATATAGTCAAGCGCAATAGAGCAAGGTTTCAACTTTGCACTAGCCTCTTACTGCAAAGTCCCGTTGGCCTGCCTTCCTGTGGCTTCCTCCGTTCCCACAGAAGGCCAGGGGTGAACAGGGGACAAATGGCGCTGCCAAAAAAACCATTGTTATCTTGTCCAAAGAAGGCCTAAAACATCCCAAATCTCTTCATAAGAGGAATAATATTCCATTTAATAAAAACATCCCGATTCTTCCGCAAAATGAAAATATTCATGTGGTATCCTTGCAGCCAAGCAACACCTTCAAGTGATGTCGTCGTTAAAAGGTAGAAGGGAGCGTGACAAGAAGTATAGTGCAGCCCTACGCCAAGAAGTCCTTCTGCAACTGACCTGCTCCTAATGAAGATCACTGACTCGAGATCCAGTTCCTGATTCAAATCCAAATATTTTAAAATGGAGTTAGACCCCATACCTCTTTCTCTTGGCGACATGCAGAACACAAAAGACATTGGAATAAGCTGCGGTCTTCTGCTATGTAAAATAAACAAACAAACAAAACCTTGAACATCTCTGCAAACTAAATGTTATTTGACAGATTGTGTCCCTTCCGTGAAAACTCAAAGTGCAAGCGTTAATAAAAGCCGATTATCTTTCTTCTTTCCTTGTCCGGCCTATGGTGTAATGGATAGCACGCCAGAGTCGACTTTGGAGGTTACGGGTTCAATTCCTGTATTGGCCAAATTTTTCAATAAATTTGGCTGTCCAGATTTTTCAGCGTCTGATTATTTTCGCTTGTACTTTAAGTCGTCACATATTTGGTGGCCGATACACACCTCTGGGTTTGTATACCAGTGTACCCCTTGTGCTATGGTAAATAGACGGGCTTGTTGGTGCTGGTGGAGGTGTGTGGATTGAATCGAAGAGGTTGAGGTCAGCTTTTCTCTTGGTGGGAAGGTGTGACACATTTGTGTCCCTTCCGTGAAAACTCAATGTGCAAGCGTTAAAAAAGGCAATTATTTTTCTTCTTTCCCTGTCCGTCCTATGATGTAATGGATAGCACGCCAGAGTCGACTTTGGAGGTTACAGCTTCAATTCTTGTATTGGCCAAATTTTTCAATAAATTTGGCTGTCTAAATTTTTCAGCGCCTGGTTATTTTCGCTTTTACTTTGGGTCGTCACAGTTAAATTTTCTGAGAAAGCAAAAAAAAATTAGAAAATCTACTTTTGCGCGTTTTTAGGTATCTCCGGAGTCCCCCTTGATTTTTACACTTCTCCATAGACTTTTTTCGCTGGATTCAATAGACGGTTTAGAATCACTTGCTGCTGAACAAGGCTGGACACCTGAAGAATTTTTGGTATTTTTTTTTGTTAATGTATTTTGGCATTTCGTTATATTAATTTATGTTGCACATTACAGAATCCCAGAGAGAGTGTTTGAAAAATAATTTAAAATTTACAGAATGCTTTTGAAAAACCCAACTTTCTGCACAGGCGTAGCCAGAAAGTCTAGACCTCACTCTTTTGAAGTCCACTAGGGTAAAATTTTAAAGTTACAGGTACAGAATTTTTTAAACTTTCTTGTGCTTCTCTCTGTATAGAGCTTGATTCTTCTTGACCTGTGCACGGTATGGAAATGCCCCTCCCCGTTTTATTGGAGGATTTGCCCTCCCCCCGTTTTATTGCCCCCCCCGCCAAAAAATGAAAAAGTACCCTAAAATTATGACGCCATTTTTGACCTATGATGACGCCATCATCGCAAATTTTTTTGCTGTTTTTAGTCTATTTCAATGTATTTTAAGCCATTTTAGACCTATTTTTACCTTATTTTCGCTTTTTTGTCCTTTTTCCCTTTTTTCCTCTTTTTTTCTTTTTTCTTTTTTTTTTCTTCCCCCCCCGCTTGCCCCCCGCTTTATTGCCTCCTCCGTTTCAAAAAGTGGCCCCCCGTTTGCGTGCCCCCCCCCCCGTTTCGGAATTGCCCCCCAAATAAAAAACGCCGGGGGCAGTGCCACGTACAGGTTAAGTTACAAGTTTAAGTATTTTTTTGTTATCACATCTCCTTTTTTCTTTATTTTTACGAAATATATATAAAAATATCTCAAAATATTTAGCATACACTTAGCGGAAAAGTGTTTTTGCCCCTTTATAACGTATATTTTTTTTCGAAATTTATTATTATTATTCTTTATATAAGGTATGCATATCTGCTATGTATTTATCATTTCTTCTATAACTTACTGATTATTCACGTATCTAAATGTAGTAATTTTTAGGCTTTGTTGGTTTATTACGGTTCTTTTTTACAATGGCAATTGTAGAGGGTTTGGTGATACGAAAATTGTTCCTGGTTTTCCTAAAGTTAGTCTTAATTTTTAACACAAATATTTTTGTTTTTAGTATTGTAAATATCTCAAACAAAATTATGCTTATTTCAAAAATTATGATATTCTGTATTTTTTGTTTAATGTATAAAATTAATGAATCAATGAAATCATTTTTATCTTAGTTGTATTTTTATTTTTTGAGAATGAATTTGAAAGTCTGTTTTCTGCTTCGAAGGCCGGAACCGACCTTGTAGCACAAGAGGCTTTTGAAGACTCGTCGATCGAATGTTTTCTCTCACGGAGAAAGACAATAGATTGGGATTTGGCAACAAGGTAAGCACATTTATTTTATTGGGCAAGTTAGACCGAAGTTTTGAGAACTTTAGATCTCCTCGGACAGTTTTCATTGCAGAGCGTTCAGTAGTAAACCAATTGCAATAAAGAGCAAAAAAATTACACTTTTTACGTACGTAACATTTATTTTTCGAATTGTAATTATGGAGTATTAATATTTAAAAAAGCTAATAGACGAAAAATCACTGGGCCGAAAAAAGTAGGAAACAAAACAATGTTTTTGTTTTCACTCTATATGAATTATTAAAAAACCTATCTAAAGTACATTATTAATATCAAAATAAAATTTTTGCAAAAATGCTTTTTGTAGGAGCCCATTTCTCAACCTCTCGCAGTAAAAACAGCGCGCTAAATAATTGCGCGACCCTGAGTCTTTCTCTCGATTCGTGAAAAAAAATATAAACATAGAGGTCGTATCTTATTAAATCTAAAATTGTATGATTATTATTTGTTTCAAAATACGAGAAATATTATAGCCTTCTAAAATCCCAAAATTTTATTGTAAATAAAATATCAAAGAATTAAAATACGCCCAATTAATTTACAATCTACGACTCGCTGCATTTTGTATAAATTATCCCATTTTTTATGAAAATTCCAATAATACTCAAAAAAAGTTTTTACATACATGAAAAATGTTCATTTTTTATACTGCATTGCAACTGGGGAAAGTTCAATGAATATTTTTGTGCGGTTAAAATTTTCTTTGCAATTTGATTTGAACGCTTCTCCAATTCTTAAAAATTTAATTTTAGCTAAATTTATTCCTAACAGCTTTTATGTATTACATTAATTTATTAAATTTGGGTCTTAGCTGTAATGGTTTAGTTGTAATAGTTTTCTTGGTTTTGCTAATTTTAATCTATGGTGCAGTTATGTTAGGTTATGTTTTTTTTCTTTTTGGGACTGTCGATTTTGTGCACCCAATTCAGCACCAAGGGGTTTCGCGGGTGGTGTAGCATCCGTGGCATGTTATCTATCTATCTATCTGGTTTGAATATTAACAACTCAAACTATTTTTCTTAGCAGATAAGCAATAGTAGTAGAGTTTTGGCATTAATAACACCGATATTAAACATTTAAATTCGCAATGCTATATTTCGCTAAATCTCGCGTGACCAAAATTAGGTTTTCATTACTTAATTAAACTATAAATTATTAAAAGACCTTAAATACAACTTTAAAAAGTGAGGGGTTAAAATACCACAAACTTTTTATTTTATTTTTTTTACCTTAAGTCGTTTATTTTTCTCTTGATTTAAAAAAAAATTCATTAGTGCCAAGAGACGCAGAATTTTGGCACCCGAAGCAATCTAGGCGCCAGTAATTGCTATTCGTCATGAAGTTGTTTTATTTTACATCAAAAGTAATATTGGCATAATATAGGGTGTAAACGCTTATCTGTCTGCAAATGTAACGGAGGAAGATAGCAAGAAAGCGACAAATTTCTTAGAATTGATGGTCTAGAAGGTTGGAATACAAGACTTTTTAAACAAACGAAAACCAATATGAAATTCGACTCGCATTGTACGAACCAGGGTGGTAAGTAGGAAAATATTGTTAATTATTTCTTTATTAGGGTTCAATTATAATAATAAAACGAAAATGTAAAAAGAGGTCACATGGGGGAGTATGTCTTAAGTATAAATTTAAACAGTGTACGTTAATCATGTAAGTAAGTGTTAATAAATACGCGTTTCTGTATTTACTCCGGATGCGTATGGACCAAGATTGAGTAATAAAGTTGCACTTTTCGTAAACTGAGTCTTCAGTTACAAATCGTTAAAACCCAAAAATGTAGCTATATTGAATAAAGAGAGAAACAGCACCTTAACGATTTTTTATAAGAAACGAAAAAAAATATACAAGAACGCACATAAACTGTTAGCTATAATACTTATCAATATGAAAAATTATAGTTTAATAAGTCTTATAGCATAAAATTTTTAATTTTTAAAAAAAATATATTTTGTTGTGTTAATTTGATAATTTAGCATCACGAGTAAGCTTTTTGGAAAGCGGAGTTATTTCATTAGCCCAGTAAATGACCATTATTTAAGAAAAAGGTCTAAGTTCTAAATAGGGTATACACACTCCACACATAATTTAAAATCTAAAGGGTTATCCGCTCTGAAAACAAGTAGTTCTAAACCCTAATATTTTATTTTTATACAAGTATCTCTAAATTGCATTGATTAAAATATGTTATTCAGGTATAACAAATTGTAGACTTCCAAAGATCCTTCAGAGACAATAAACATTGTCATTTTAGGTAGATGAATAATAGTGATCTTTTGATAAAAATTAAAATGAACATAACATTTTTTTACTTAATTCAGGAAGTATTCCAGAAAGCTAGAAATACCTTTCCAATGATTATTAGTAATGTTTTAAAATGTTTGTTTAAACTGATTTGCTTTCTTTTTTTTTACAGAAATGAAACCGGCGGTCAATTTAAATGGAAATTTTTTTAAAGTGACAAAAGGAGATTATTTACCACCAAAAAAAGAGTTAACCCTTTGGCTTCAACAAGCTTCGGTAATTACTATTAGAGCTTTTTTATTTCCTGTTTTTACTAGGCCTTTTCAGATCTTGATTGTTTTTAAAACAAATAATATTAACCTATGTAAAACATTCAATTTGTTTTTATGGATAATTATACAAACAATACGTGGTAAAACATTAACTTTGTTGGGAAGGGGGCACAAGGGAGGTAATTTTCGGGTACTTTTCCATTTTTGGGCGGGGGCGGCGGCGAGCACAGCCACTAATATTCTTGAGGGAGGCTAATATATTTAAACCGTGTACAGGTTTGTACTATTAATATTATCTGAAAACTACTAAAAATATAACTCTAGGTCTAGATGAATAAAGAACCCGATTGTGTGCCCCTAATAACCCAACAAAGTTAATGTTTTACCACGTATTGTTTGTATAATTATCATAAAAACAATTGATGTTTTACATAGGTTAATATTATTTGTTTTAAAAACAATCAAGATCGAAAAGGCCTAGTAAAAACAGGAAATAAAAAAGCTCAAATAGTAATTACCGAAGCTTGTTGAAGCCAAAGGGTTACTCTTTTCATTAATGGTGAATAATCTCCTTTTGTCACTTTAAAAAAATTTCCATTTAAATTGACCGCCGGTTTTATTTCTGTAAAAAAAGAAAGCAAATCAGTTTAAACAAACATTTTAAAACATTACTAATAATCATTGGAAAAGGTATTTCTAGCTTTCTGGAATACTTCCTGAATTAAGTAAAAAAATGTTATGTTCATTTTAATTTTATCAAAAGATCACTATTATTCATCGACCTAAAATGAACAATGTTTATTGGCTCTGAAGGATCTTTGGAAGTCTACAATTTGTTATACCTGAATAACATATTTTAATCAATGCAATTTAATAATAGATTCTTATAAAAATAAAATATTAGGGTTTAGAACTACTTGTTTTCAGAGCGAATAACCCTTTAGATTTTAAATTATGTGTGGAGTGTGTATACCCTATTTCGAACTT
The DNA here is from genome assembly GCA_030248175.1 of Microlaimidae sp. YZB2_3. Classification (NCBI taxonomy): domain Eukaryota; kingdom Metazoa; phylum Nematoda; class Chromadorea; order Desmodorida; family Microlaimidae; species Microlaimidae sp. YZB2_3. Next base: position 7,712 of record JASAMX010032259.1, on the reverse strand, counting down.
AGAATTTTTTCTTAAATAATGGTCATTTACTGGGGTAATGAAATAACTCCGCTTTCCAAAAAGCTTACTCGTGATGCTAAATTATCAAATTAACAGAACAGAATATATTTTTTTTTAAATTTTATGCTATAAGACTTATTAAACTATATTTTTTCATATTGATAAGTATTATAGCTAACAGTTTATGTGCGTTCTTGTATATTTTTTTTCGTTTCTTATAAAAAATCGTTAAGGTGCTGTTTCTCTCTTTATTCAATATAGCTACATTTTTGGGTTGTAATGATTTGTAATGAAGACTCCGTTAACGAAGTGCAACTTCATTACTTATCTTGTCCATACGCGTCCGGAGAAATACAGAAACGCGTATTTATTAACACTTACTTACATGTTTAACGTACACTGTTTAAAATTAATATTAAGACATTCTCATGTGACCTCTTTTTACATTTTCGTTTTATTATTATAATTGAACCCTAATAAAGAAATAATTAACAATATTTTCCTACTTACCACCCTGTTCGTAGGATGCCAGTCGAATTTCATATTGGTTTTCGTTTGTTTTAAAAAGTCTTGTATTCCAACCTTCTAGACCAATTGATTTCAGAAATTCGTCTGCTTTCTTGCTATCTTCCTCCGTTACATTTGCAGACAGATAAGCGTTTACACCCTATATTATGCCAATATTACTTTTGATGTAAAAATAAAAGAATTTTATGACGAATTGGAATTACTGGCGCCTAGATTGCTTTGGGGCCAAAAATTTTGGGTCTTCTTGGCACTAATGAATTTTTTTTTTAAATCAAGAGAAAAATAAACGACTCAAGGTAAAAAAAATAAAATAAAAAGTTTGTGGTATTTTAACCCCTCACTTTTTAAAGTTGTATTTAAGGTCTTTTAATAATTATAGTTTTATTAAGTACGGAAAACCGCAATTTTTGTCATGCGAGATTTAGCGAAATATAGCATTGCGAATTTAAATGTTTAATATCGGTGTTATTAATGCCAAAACTTTACTACTATTGCTTATTGCTAATAAAATAGTTACAGTTGTTAATATTCAAATCAGATAGATAGATAGATAACATGCCACTGCTACACCACCCGCTAGAACCCTTGGTGCTCTTATCGGGTGCACAAAATCGACAGTCCCAAAAAGAAAAAAAACATAACCTAACATAACTGCACCTAGATTAAATTAAAACCAAGAAAGCTATTACAACTAAACCATTACAGCTAAACCCAAATTTAGTAAATTAATGTAATACATAAAAGCCGTTAGGAATAAATTTAGCTAAAATTAAATTTTTAAGAATTGGAGAAGCGTTCAAATCAAATTGCAAAGAAAATTTTAACCGCACAAAAATATTCATTGAACTTTCCCCAGTTGCAATGCAGAAAAAAATGAACATTTTTCACGTACGTAAAAACTTTTTTTGAGTATTATTGGAATTTTCATAAAAAATGGGATAATTTATACAAAATGCAGCGAGACGTAGATTGTAAATTAATTGGGCGAATTTTAATTCTTTGAAAGTTTATTTACAATAAAAATTTGGGATTTTAGAAGGCTATAATATTTCTCGCATTTTGAAACACATAATAATCAGCTCTGCATACAATTTTAGATTTAATAAGATACGACCTCTATGTTTATATTTTTGTTCACGAATCGAGAGAAAGACTCAGGGTCGCGCAATTATTTAGCGCGCTGTTTTTACTGCGAGAGGTTGAGGAATGGGCTCGTACAAAAAGCAATTTTGCAAAAATTTTATTTTGATATTAATAATGTACTTTAGATAGGTTTTTTAATAATTCATATAGAGTGAAAACAAAAACATTGTTTTGTTTCCTACTTTTTTCGGGCCAGTGATTTTTCGTCAATTAGCTTTTTTAAATATTAATACTCCATAATTACAATTCGAAAAATAAATGTTACGTACGTAAAAAGTGTAATTTTTTTGTATTGCAATGGTTTACTAGTGAACACTGTGCAATGAAAACTGTCCGAGGAGATCTTAAAGCTCAAAACTTCGGTCTAACTTGCCCAATAAAATAAATGTGCTTACCTTGTTGCCAAATCCCAATCTATTGTCTTTCTCCGTGAGAGAAAACATTCGATCGACGGAGTTTTTAAAAGCCTCTTGTGCTACAAGGTCGGTTCCGGCCTTTGAAGCAGAAAACAGACTTTCAAATTTATTCTAAAAAATAATAAAACAACTAAGATAAAAATTATTTCATTGATTTATTAATTTTATAGATTAAAAAAAACAAAAAAATACAGAAATCATAATTTTTGTAATAAGCATAATTTTTTTTATATTTACACAATACTAAAAACAAAATATTTGTGTTAAAAATTAACACTAACTTTAGGAAAACCAGGAACAATTTTCGTATCACCAAACCCTTTATAATTGCCATTGTTAAAAAAGAACCCCGCAGAATAAACCAACAAAGCCTAAAAATTACGACATTTAGATACGTGAATAATCAGAAAGTTATAAAAGAAAATAAATACATAGCAGATATGCATACCTTATATAAAGAATAATAATAATAAATTTCGAAAAAAAATATACGTTATAAAGGCGCTAAAAAATATTTTCCGCGAAGTGTATGCCAAATATTTTGATAATTTTATATTTATTTCTTAAAAATAAGCAAAAAAACGACGCGAAACAAAAAAATACTTAAACTTGTAACTTAACCTGTGCACTGGCACTGCCCCCCGGGGTTTTATTTGGGGGCGCAATTGCGAAAACGGGGGGGGGGGCGGGGACGGGGGGGCCACTTTGTCGAATCGGAGGAGGCCATACAACGGGGGGCAAGCGGGGGGGGGGGGAAAGAAAAAAAGAGAAAAAAAGGGGAAAAAGGAAAAAGGACAAAAAAGCGAAAATAAGGTAAAAATAGGTCTAAAATGGCTTAAAATACATTGAAATAGACTAAAAACAGCAAAAAAATTTGCGATGATGGCGTCATCATAGGTCAAAAATGGCGTCATAATTTTAGGGTACTTTTTCATTTTTTGGCGGGGGTGGGCAATAAAACGGGGGGGGGGCAAATCCTCCAATAAAACGGGGAGGGGCATTTCCATACCGTGCACAGGTCTGAACTTAGGTGAAGAAGAATCAAGCTCTATACAAAGAGAAGCACAAGAAAGTTTAAAAAAATGACCCTTCTGTACCTGTAACTTTAAAATTTTACCCTAGTGGACTTCAAAAGAGTGAGGTCTAGACTTTCTGGCTACGCCTGTGCAGTTTTTCAAAAGCATTCTGTAAATTTTAAATTATTTTTCAAACACTCTCTCTGGGATTCTGTAATGTGCAACATAAATTAATATAACGAAATGCCAAAATACATTAACAAAAAAAATACCAAAAATTCTTCAGGTGTCCAGCCTTGTTCAGCAGCAAGTGATTCTAAACCGTCTATTGAATCCAGCGAAAAAAGTCTATGGAGAAGTGTAAAAATCAAGGGGGACTCCGGAGATACCTAAAAACGCGCAAAAGTAGATTTTCTAATTTTTTTTGCTTTCTCAGGCAATTTAACTGTGACGACCCAAAGTAAAAGCGAAAATAACCAGGCGCTGAAAAATTTAGACAGCCAAATTTATTGAAAAATTTGGCCAATACAAGAATTGAAGCTGTAACCTCCAAAGTCGACTCTGGCGTGCTATCCATTACATCATAGGACGGACAGGGAAAGAAGAAAAATAATTGCCTTTTTTTAACACTTGCACATTGGGTTTTCACGGAAGGGACACCAAATGCTGTCACACCTTCCCACCAAGAGAAAAGTTGACCTCAACCTCTTCGATTCAATCCACACACCTCCACAAGCACCGACAGAAGCCATTCTATTACCATAGCACAAGGGGTACACTGGTATGCAAACCAAGAGGTGTGTATGGGCCACCAAATATGTGACGACTTGAAGTACAAGCGAAAATAATTAAACGCTTGAAAAATCTGGACAGCCAAATTTCTTGAAAAATTTGGCCAATACAGGAATTGATTCCGTAACCTCCAAAGTCGACTCTGGCGTGCTATTCCATTACACCATAGGCCGGACAAGGAAGAAGAAAGATAATCGGCTTTTATTAACGCTTGCACTTTGAGTTTTCACGGAAGGGACACAATCTGTCAAATAACATTTCGTTGAAGAGATGTTCAAGGTTTTGTTTGTTTGTTTATTTTACATAGCAGAAGACCGCAGCTTAGTTCGATGTCTTTTGTGTTCTGCATGTCGCCAAGAGAAAGAGGTATGGGTTCTAACTCCATTTTAAAATATTTTGGATTTGAATCAGGAACTGGATCTCGAGTCAGTGATCTTCATTAGGAGCAGGTCAGTTGCAGAAGGACTTCTTGGCGTAGGGCTGCACTATACTTCTTGTCACGCTCCCTTCTACCTTTTAACGACGACATCACTTGAAGGTGTTGTTTGGCTGCAAGGATACCACATGAATATTTTCATTTTGCGGAAGAATCGGGATGTTTTTATTAAATGGAATATTATTCCTCTTATGAAGAGATTTGGGATGTTTTAGGCCTTCTTTGGACAAGATAACAATGGTTTTTTGGCAGCGCCATTTGTCCCCTGTTCACCCCTGGCCTTCTGTGGGAACGGAGGAAGCCACAGGAAGGCAGGCCAACGGGACTTTGCAGTAAGAGGCTAGTGCAAAGTTGAAACCTTGCTCTATTGCGCTTTCACTATATAGGGCATGTTTAAGGGTACCAAGTGCAAGTGCCTAGCAACAAAATTACTTTAGTTTTTGAAAATCTTTGTTCACGTAAATTGAACATTCTGAGTCTTTTTATTTAATCCTTTTTTATCTGCGCATGCAATATATGGCATGTTTAAGGGTTCCAACTACCAGTGCCCTAGCAACAAAACTACTTTAGTTTTTCAAAATATTTGTTCGCCTAAATTGAACATTATTAGTCTTGTCTTATTAATCCTTTTTTATCTTTACTACAGCATCAACAAACTATCAAGACATAGCGCACTAGATTTACATTAAGCTTATGTATTTTTTCTAGAATTATTTAAAATCTTTGGTATATTATAAAACATTAAAAAATGACAAAAATAAAATAATTCTGAGATATTAATTAAAAATATTTAAAACAATACTAAATTCTGTTTAGATTAATTTAATCAATGTTATTCAAGTCAAAATTTAAGGGGTTTTTTTTTTAAATTTTTCTTGACTATACTGATATAATTGTGTTTCCTAAAGCTAATTTTTATCAGTAAAAAGTATTCTCTCTTTTTTATTTTTTTAAAATACAGAATTCCGTTTGGTTAGTTTAATATTCTTTAAAAAAATCGAAAATTAAGAGGTTTTTTTTCAAATTTTTATTGACTTGAACTTAAATATAATTATTAAGTTCCTAAAGCTGAGTTTTGATTAAAAAATTGGTCTCTCAGGTTTCTGGGAATAGAAAATAATCATGTTGATTTCATTACATGTATAGAAAGAAAAGCAATAATTATTTTTAATAAATAAAAATTCCCAACCTGGTGATATACCACGAGAGATCCATCAAACGACGCCTTTAGCAGGTAGTGTGCATAAAGCTTTTCTTCTTTTTGAGTCGATTCTTTTGAATAAAAATTGAACATAAAATAAATTATCAAAGTAATAAAGTAAGAGGTAATAGAATTTTTGTGTGTTGTTAACAATATGATAAAGATAAAAATTTGGGTGGTAAAATATGGTGAATAACAATTATCTATGCAGTAACAGCGAGTAAAGTAGAGGAATACATCAGCTTTTTCTAATAAAGTCGTAAAAAACACAAGCCTAAAAGAAAATTTTCAAACTGCCCTCAGTTCACTTCATAATATTAAAATAAACAGCATTGGTTGGCAATTGACACAATATTATTAAGACACGAGTCGCAATTTTTTTCCTCCAATTAGTTTTAATCCCGAGCAGAACTACATACAAGAGTGGGGTTAATCGCTTACCCTCCTTCGGGTTCATGGCTCACCCCTCTTCCTCCTAGCCAAATTTTGTCCTTCATTCTCAAAAAAATCTAACCACGTTTTCCCCCCTGACCTTCAAATTTAGGATTTTCCCTATCAACCGGAACCCCCTAGAATTTTAATGAACAACCTCCAGGGACGTACCCCGGGTTTGGGGTGGATTTCAGCACACAAAAAAATTCAACAAAGGGGGGCGGCCCACCCCCTCCCCTAAAATTTGAGGAGGAGAGGGGGAGCTGGGAGCCCCTAATTTTTGAAAACGTTAAATAAGCAGGGATAAACGTAGATAAAGCTGTATAATACCAGACCTGTGCACTGCCCCCCGGGGTTTAAACGGGGGGGCGGCATTTCCAAAACGGGGGGGGGCAACTTTTTTGAAACAGAGGGGGCAAGGGGGGGGCAAGAAAAGGAGAAAGAGAAAAAAAGGAGAAAAGAAAAAAGGACAAAAAAGAGAATAGAAAATAGGTCTAAATAGCTTAAAATGCATTGAAATAGGCTAAAAACTGCAAAAATTTCGCAATGATGGCGTCATAATAGGTAAAAAATAGCGTCATAATTTTTGGGTACTTTTTCATTTTTCCGCGGGGGGGGGGGGGAATAAAACGAGGGAGGGCAAATCATCGAAAAAAACAGAGGGGGCATTTTGGCAAACCGTGCACAGGTCTGATAATACACTGTTTTTGACCTAATAACGTATTATCTAATGTTTTTAGCAGTAAAAACATGTTTTCTTGTTAAAAATTACATTAGCAGACATTGTCAGAGCTTGTATTTCACAAAAAAACTGGATTTAGAGACCTTTAAGACCCCCTGGCTACAGCCACACTGTAAACCAAATCAGATAAGCAGCATCTCCATGTTTTTTGAAGTAGCTATATGGAAAAAAATACCAAGCCATTGTTGTAGGCGGCTGGAAATTTTAGGAGGAAGAAAGGCATATATACAAATCAACCAAATATGATTGTTTGTTTTGCTTGATTTGTAGTACTTATTGTTTATTAAAATTATTGTGTTTTTTCAATAACATTAAGCAAAATAAATGGCAAGAAATATGCATACCCATAGTATGCAACTTGACCGCTGAGCAAAACGAAGCGGAATTTTTTTTTGCTTTTGGGAGTCAATTGTGGTATCAAAACTATTTTAGAGATTGGCGCCAAGCAATAAGCGAGGCGCTAAAAAATTTTGAATTTTCGGCCTCTGAAAACCCCCAAATCTTACTATTTGGCGACTATTTTAGGGGAGAGGGGGGCGGCCACCCCCCCCCGCCCAACCACTATCCTTATTTTCCCCAGTCCAACCATTTCTGAAAACCCGCCTCCCCCTGGTTACATCCCTGACAGTGACAGCTTTGCACTTCCTCTCAGAAAATTTTAGGTGTTATTTTTATAAATTTTTTTTTACCAAAATGTGAATTTAGTAAAACAAATCAGTATTTTTATACCTATTTTATACCTTAATGTTATTTCATTCAATAAAAATGTAGCATGACCTATCCTTAATTTCAATAATATAACTAATTAAAGCTACACATTCCCAAGGGATATACTATGTGTAACTTTTGTTTTAAAAATGGCGCCGGTGTATGCTATTCATTTTGTAAATGAATACTTTTTGAATAATCCATTTTAATGGATGGTTACTCTCCATTTTAATTTATGTGAGTTAAGCTATTAAAATCTTTAATTCACACAAACACATTCATTTTAATTCAGGCCATT
>JASAMX010032258.1:0-72907 GCA_030248175.1 Microlaimidae sp. YZB2_3 | reverse complement strand
GAAGATTATCCCTCTTTGTGAATTCCGGCCTTGGAGACTTTAACAAGGGAATTCAAACGCTTTTGAATATATATTTGTACAAAATAAGATTTTGGTTGGCTGTTGGTCCTGGTTTTTACTACAAGTTATGATATAAATGACAAATAACTTTTTTCACTATAGGTACCCATTTGAAAATTCAGAAAATACTTTTTGATATTATTCAAAGGAAAAAAACGACCAGTTGCAATTCATGTGATGTAAATAATTGGTTGAAGTATAGTCCACAAGTTTATGCTAAAAATAGTAGTCGTTTTTTGTGTTTTACGGTCCGCGTGCGTTTACCATTATTTTTTGTAAATTTGGGTTAAATAAAAGAAAAAATAACAGTTCGGAATCCACAAATTCATAAAAACATCATTTGGACGAAAATTTTTTTTAATTTTGATGGAAGGCTTATAATAATCTTTTGACCAAAACCGCTCCCTTATACTTAAAACCGAGCTTTAGTTTAATAGTTATAGTTATGAGGTGGAGCTCCGGACATTGGGTATAGGTGTTTTTGGTCAGGTCCACTAGGGAAAGGCCACCCCCGGGTGGAAGGCCAAAATTTTTTTATGGGGGGAGGTTCAGGGGGGTCCGGGGAAGTTCCAGGGGGGTCCCCCTGGCTTTTTAGGGGGGAGTAGACCATACATGGGCACGGAAGGGGGGGGGTTAACCCCCCAAATTCTGAGAAGTGGGGTTTAACCCCCCCCCCCCCCACTCAAAATTGGGGGGCGGGAGAAAAGGTTAACACCCCAATTTTGGAAAAATGAACAAAAAAAGTCTTTAAAATGACTTCTAACTGCTTCCAAACTTAAGTTTTGACGTCAAAATGAATGTTTTAAGCAATAAAAAGCTCAAAAATGCTATAAAAAGGTCTTTTTGACCTAAAATTAGCGTTTTTTACCTATTTTTCTAGAAATAGAAAAACCGAATTGGGTAAATGCCGCTCCAGAAAAAAAAACGATATTAATTCTCGGATTTTAACCCCCCTTAATTTGAAGTTTAACCCCCCCCCCCCCCTACTCCGGGACCAACTTTCCCATATATGAAGTGGACCCAAGGGTTTGAGATTTAAATTAAAAAAAAATTTTTGTCCAAGTGATGTTTTTATGAATTGTGGATTCCGAACTGTTATTTTTTCTTTTATTTAACCAAATTTACAAAAAATAATGGTAAACGCACGCGGACCTAAAAAACACAAAAAACGACTACTATTTTTAGCATAAACTTGTGGACTATACTTCAACCAATTATTTACATCACATGAATTGCAACTGGTCGTTTTATTCCTTTGAATAATATCAAACAATTTTTGAATTTTCACTGGGTACCTATAGTGAAAAAAGTTATTTGTCATTTATATCATAACTTGTAGTAAAAACCAGGACCAACAGCCAACCAAAATCTTATTTTGTACAAATATATATTCAAAAGCGTTTGAATTCCCTTGTTAAAGTCTCCAAGGCCGGAATTCACAAAGAGGGATAATCTTCGTGCTAGCTCGGTGTTAGTTGGGACAAATTACAGTAGGTTTTGGGAAACCTGGGGCTAATTCTGTTAAAATTTCATTAAACAATAAAAAAGATATAAAAAGCAAAATTTAGAGGAATTATTTGTATAAAAAACTGATAAACTTTTAAATCTCTATTAAGTAATTGCAAATTTGTGTAAAAACTGGCAGAACAAAATATTGTAAATATATGTTAAACAAGGAATTTTTCGAACAAAAAAAATAAAATTAGCCGCGAAACCTACTGTAACTTGTCCGGATTAACGGTAGACAACATCTTTGCATCTTTTCTTTTTATAATTTTTAAAACTAGTATCTATTGTAGGCAAAGTTGCAAGTATGGGCAATAGATTCTATTGTAAAGCAAGTTGCAAGTAACGACAATAGATTCTATTGTAACCCAAGTTGCAGTTAACACAATAGATTCTATTGTAGCACAAATTGCAAAAATTGTTTTTGCAACTTGCCTTACAATAGGATCTATTGTCGATACTTGCAACTTGCCTTACAATAGATTCCATTGTCCATACTTGCAACTTGGGGTACAATAGAATCTATTGTCGATACATGCAACTTGGCGTACAATAGAATCTATTGTCCATACTTGCAACTTGCTTTACAATAGGATCTATTGTCGATACTTGCAACTTGCCTTACAATAGATTCTATTGTCCATACTTGCAACTTGGGGTACAATAGAATCTATTGTCGATACTTGCAACTTGGCGTACAATAGAATCTATTGTTGATACTTGCAACTTGGCGTACAATAGAATCTATTGAAGATACTTGCAACTTGCCTTACAATAGAATCTATTGTCGATACTTGCAACTTGCCTTACAATAGATTTTATTGTCCATACTTGCAACTTGCCTTACAATAGGAATTACAATTGTTGTTTATTATTACTTTAACAAAAAATAAACAAATAAAGACGAAATTAATAATACATTGAAAAATAAATAAATCCGAATTCAAGAAAGGCATTTATTTTGCAATTTATAAAACGGGTCTCAAATAGAAAACGCATATTATTTAAATTTTGTTTGAAATGCAAATAACGTTAAATCAAATCGAAACATCGTCAAAAATAATATGCAAATAGAGACCAAGTTTTTTGGAAAAAAAAGTTGGCTACGGTGTTCAGTAATTTTTTTTCAAAATCCATCACAATCTACAACTCATTTCTTCCACGTTTGAAACTAAGTAAGTTACAATAGTTTTTTTTTAGTTTTGAAGGATTAAAACAGTTTATTTAATTCGTTAATAATTAAAAATGCTGGTTGAGCATAAAAAACTCAATTGAAATAAAAAAAAACAAACCGTAGCCGACTTTTTGAGAAAATAATTTTATTCAATTACCAGTGGTTGAAATTTAAAACTTGAGCTTTAGGCTACTTAAACTTTTTTTCGTGAAATTTTGTCAACATCCGTTTATTGTTAATAAACTTAATTCATTTGCGATACCCCTCCTTTAAACGTAAATATCATAAAGAATTTAAAAAAACAAACATTAGCCGAACCGACGTTTTTTTATATTATGTAGTTGCTAAAAATAAAATGAAACATAAAACTTAAGCTTTTTACTACTAAAAACTTCCTTTTGCCAAGTTTTGTCAAAATCCGTTTACTCTTAATAAATTTAATTTATTTAAGATACCGGTCCTTTTAATGTTAAGTTTATTGAATGTTCTGGATTTTTTTTTGACAAATAGTCGATTTTTTTGAAACATTTAACAGACTTAAACGGGTCATAAAATGTTTTAAAATTATTATGGTTAAATTATATTTGGCTGACCTTGTAAGTTTGTGTAAGAGACATGAGTTTTCCTAAAAATTGTGCGGTTATGACGTTTAAAAAAAACGTTTAATTTAGTATTGAATAACTATTTGCCACTAAACTCCAATTAAGTAATTATTGATTAATTATTTGACCACAAAATGCATTTGATTAATTTCTGATTAATTAATGACATAAAATTTGCAATTAATTAATTATTTATTAATTATTATTCAAAAATTAATTCGATAAAATCGTAAAAAAGTTCCAATTAATTACATTTTATAAATAATCATAATTAATGTCTAAAACCTTTATATAAGCGTCTCTTTTTGGTAAAAGTTTTGCAACTACAGTGAAATTAAATCAATAAATGGCTATTATAATGGCTTCCTTTCCATTTTAATTCGCCGAATTAAAATGGCTACTATGCCATTATAATGGAGGGTGCCATTTAAATGGAGAGGCTCATTACAATGGTCTACATTTTTCGGTATATTATATATTTTTGATAATAACAATAATAATAATAATAATAATAAAAAGAAGAAAAAGAAGAAGAAGACGAAGAAGAAGAAGAAGAAAAAGAAGAAGAAGAAGAAAGAAGAAGAAAAAGAAGAAGAAGAAGAAGAAGAAGAAGAAGAAGAAGAGGAAGAAGAAGAAGAAGAAAGAAGAAGAAGAAGAAGAAGAAAAAGAAGAAGAAGAAAATGAATTTCAAAATTTACCCATGTTCCCTAATTATTGTTTGCGCGACGCCGCGGGGCTAAATCGCCCCGTGGCGCTCTTGTGCCACCCATGAATAGTCTTAAAAATACAGATAAAGTAGTTTGAAATATATTTCACGCTTAAATAGGCTTCAAATCGCTCATTTAGGGGGCAGAGCTCTAAAACTCCCTCCGCTCTAAATGACCTGAGCTTATAGGTGTTTTTTGGGGGGTGACAGAGGGGTCCACCATAGAGCCAAAATATCAAACCCCCCCTAGAAAAAATTCAGGCCCCCCTCTCTCCCCCCCCCCGAAAGCTCGAGAGCAGTCCAACCTGACGCCCCCTTATTAGAACTGACCCCCTTCCCCCCCCCTCCCGACCAATTTCCAAAGTATAATTTTTTACTGTCAAAAACACGGTTTTTTAGTAAAAAACAGTGTTTAAATGTACTTTTTAGGAAACCCTTAAATTAAAGATTTTAAAAAAATTGTTAAAAATGGGACCCTCTTGACCCCCCCCCTCTAAATTTAAAATCTCAAACCCTTGGGTCCACTTCATATATGGGAAAGTTGGTCCGGAGTAGGGGGGGGGGTTAAACTTCAAATTAAGGGGGGTTAAAATCCGAGAATTAATATCGTTTTTTTTTCTGGAGTGCATTTTACCCATATCGTTTTTCGATTTTGAAGAAAAAATAGGTAAAAAACGCTAATTTTAAGTTAAAAAGACCTTTATATAGCATCTTTGAGCTTTTTATTGTTTAAAACATTCATTTTGACGTCAAAACTTAAGTTTGGAGGCAGTTAGAAGTCATTTTAAAGACTTTTTTTGTTCATTTTTCCAAAATTAGGGGTTAACCTTTTCTCCCCCCCCCCCACTTTTGAGTGGGGGGGGGGGTTAAACCCCACTTTTCAGAATTTTGAGGGGTTAACCCCCCCCTTCCGTGCCCATGTATGGTCTACTCCCCCCTAAAAAGCCAGGGGGACCCCCCTGGAACTTCCCCGGACCCCCCTGAACCTCCCCCCATAAAAAAATTTTGGCCTTCCACCCGGGGGTGGCCTTTCCCTAGTGGACCTGACCAAAAACACCTATACCCAATGTCCGAAGCTTGACCTCATAACTATAACTATTAAACTAAAGCTCGGTTTTAAGTATAAGGGAGCGGTTTTGGTCAAAAGATTATTATAAGTTTTCGATTTAAATTAAAAAAAATTTTTGTCCAAGTGATGTTTTTATGAATTGTGGATTCCGAACTGTTATTTTTTCTTTTATTTAACCCAAATTTACAAAAAATAATGGTAAACGCACGCGGACCTAAAACACAAAAAACGACTACTATTTTTAGCATAAACTTGTGGACTATACTTCAACCAATTATTTACATCACATGAATTGCAACTGGTCGTTTTATTCCTTTGAATAATATCAAACAATTTTGAATTTTCACTGGGTACCTATAGTGAAAAAAGTTATTTGTCATTTATATCATAACTTGTAGTAAAAACCAGGACCAACAGCCAACCAAAATCTTATTTTGTACAAATATATATTCAAAAGCGTTTGAATTCCCTTGTTAAAGTCTCCAAGGCCGGAATTCACAAAGAGGGATAATCTTCGTGCTAGCTCGGTGTTAGTTGGGACAAATTACAGTAGGTTTTGGGAAACCTGGGGCTAATTCTGTTAAAATTTCATTAAACAATAAAAAAGATATAAAAAGCAAAATTTAGAGGAATTATTTGTATAAAAAACTGATAAACTTTTAAATCTCTATTAAGTAATTGCAAATTTGTGTAAAAACTGGCAGAACAAAATATTGTAAATATATGTTAAACAAGGAATTTTTCGAACAAAAAAAATAAAATTAGCCGCGAAACCTACTGTAACTTGTCCGGATTAACGGTAGACAACATCTTTGCATCTTTTCTTTTTATAATTATTTTTAAAACTAGTATCTATTGTAGGCAAAGTTGCAAGTATGGGCAATAGATTCTATTGTAATGCAAGTTGCAAGTAACGACAATAGATTCTATTGTAACCCAAGTTGCAGTTAACACAATAGATTCTAGTGTAGCACAAGTTGCAAAAATTGTTTTTGCAACTTGCCTTACAATAGAATCTATTGTCCATACTTGCACTTGCCTTATGTTTTGTCATATCTTGCAACTTGCCTTACAATAGATTCTTCATTGTCCATACTTGCAACTTGGGGTACAATAGAATCTATTGTCGATACTTGCAACTTGGCGTACAATAGAATCTATTGTCCATACTTGCAACTTGCTTTACAATAGATTATTGTCGATAGTTGCAACTCTAGCATGTACAATAGAATCTATTGTCATACTTGCAACTTGCTTTACAATAGATTCTATTGTCCATACTTGCAACTTGCGTTACAATAGAATCTATTGTTGATACTTGCAACTTGCCTACAATAGGATCTATTGTCGATACTTGCAACTTGGCGTACAAAGAACATTGTGGATACGCATACAATAGAATCTATTGTTGATACTTGCAACTTGGCGTACAATAGAATCTATTGAAGATACTTGCAACTTGCCTTACAATAGAATCTATTGTCGATACTTGCAACTTGCCTTACAATAGATTCTATTGTCCATACTTGCAACTTGCCTTACAATAGGAATTACAATTGTTGTTTATTATTACTTTAACAAAAAATAAACAAATAATGACGAAATTAATAATACATTGAAAAATAAATAAATCCGAATTCAAGAAAGGCATTTATTTTGCAATTTATAAAACGGGTCTCAAATAGAAAACGCATATTATTTAAATTTTGTTTAAAATGCAAATAACGTTAAATCAAATCGAAACATCGTCAAAAATAATATGCAAATAGAGACCAAGTTTTTTGGAAAAAAAAGTTGGCTACGGTGTTTGGTAATTTTTTTTCAAAATCCATCACAATTTACAACTCATTTCTTCCGCGTTTGAAACTAAGTAAGTTACAATACTTTTTTTAGTTTTGAAGGATTAAAACAGTTTATTTAATTTGTTAATAATTAAAAATGCTGGTTGAAAAAAGAAAACTCAGTTGAAATAAAAAACAAACAAACCGTAGCCGACTTTTTTGAGAAAATAATTTTATTCAATTATCAGTGGTTGAAATTTAAAACTTGAGCTTTAGGCTACTTAAACTTTTTTTTGTGAAATTTTGTCAACATCCGTTTATTGTTAATAAATTTAATTCATTTGCGATACCCCTCCTTTAAACGTAAATATCATAAAGAATTTAAAAAAACAAACATTAGCCGAACCGACGTTTTTTTAGAAAACAGTCCTATTCAATTATTATGTAGTTGCCAAAAATAAAATGAAATATAAAACTTAAGCTTTTTACTACTAAAAACTTCCTTTTGCCAAGTTTTGTCAAAATCCGTTTACTGTTAATAAATTTAATTTATTTAAGATACCGGTCTTTTTAATGTTAAGTTTATTGAATGTTCTGGATTTTTTTTGACAAATAGTCGATTTTTTTGAAACTTTTAACAGACTTAAACGTGTCATAAAATGTTTTAAAAATTATTATGGTTAAATTATATTTGGCTGACCTTGTAAGTTTGTGTAAGAGACATGAGTTTTCCTAAAAATTGTGCGGTTATGACGTTTAAAAAAACGAATAAGAACGCATATTTTTTCGCAAAATATAACAAAAATTTGTCCACTTTAACCTTTTAAAAAATTTCATTTTTGGTTTCGAATTGAGCAGTTTGATAATTAATTCTTGAACTATGGTATTTAATTTTTAATATTAAACCGTTTTTGCTAAAATTTTTTAATGGTTTTAATGATAAATAGTCGATGCAATACTGCAAATCATTGAGGTCAGCTAGGTTTTATTTGCTTATAAAAAACAGCTGATAAAATCAATAATTGAACTACTTATAAAATCAATAATCAATAATTTTTTGTGCCCAATAAAATTGTTTTAGCCCCTTCCACTTTAAACCCCACAGAACAAAACATAAAGTCGCAAATCAGCACCCGCCATTGGAGGGCCTGTAAAATTCAAATGTGTTTTAAATTTTCGCCGACCGTCCTTTAAATTACCTAAATTAAACACTAAATCTCAAAAAATTGGCATTTTTAAATTTTAGTCTTTTGAAGAATACCTTGGCAGTCATTTTGAGCTATCTCCCGTGCAAATCCGTTAAGATTAAAGCTTTCAAAATTAGGGTTAAAGCTACGCGGCGGCATATATTTTTACTACCCCGCGAGATTGCTCCGGTTGTCAATACTTGCAACTTGCCTTACAATAGAATCTATTGTTGATACTTGCAACTTGCCTTACAATAGGATCTATTGTCGATACTTGCAACTTGCCTTACAATAGAATCTATTGTCCATACTTGCAACTTGCCTTACAATAGGATCTATTGTCAATACTTGCAACTTGCCTTACAATAGAATCTATTGTCGATACTTGCAACTTGCCTTACAATAGGATCTATTGTCAATACTTGCAACTTGCCTTACAATAGAATCTATTGAGTATAACTTGTTACAATAGAATCTATTGTCGATACTTGCAACTTGCCTTACAATAGAATCTATTGTCGATACTTGCAACTTGCCTTACAATAGAATCTATTGTCGATACTTGCAACTTGCCTTACAATAGGAATTACAATTGTTGTTTATTATTACTTTAACAAAAAAATAAACAAATAATCAAGAAATTAAAAATAAATTAAAGATAAATAAAAAATCAATAATCATGAGTTTAATAAAAGCGTTCATTTTGCAATTATACAACGGGTCTTGAACAGAAAACAGATATTATTCAAATTTTATTTGGATTGCAAATAACTTTGGATCTATTTGAGGAATCGTCACAAAAATTAGTATGCATATAAATTTGATAAGCCCGAGTTCATTTATGGTGTTTTTTTTAATTTAAAACGTTGGTCCCACCCAGAAGAGAACAATATACAAATTTTATTTGCTATATTAATATCCATAAGTTTTAAAGAACTAATCAACAAGAGAATTTATATGCTTATAAATTTCAGGACCTTAGTCTTGCAAAAGCTTTGATTTAAATGTTATTAACGAATAGCATACAGAATTTCAGACGAATTTCAGACTCCCACACAGAATTGCATATGCAAATTTTATTTAAAATTTATATAACTTTTGTTCAAATGAACTAATCAACCTGAAAATTTTTATGCATGTAAATATGAGAAGTCCGCGTTCAGTGGTTGTTTTTATTTTCAGATTTGATGAACTGGTCCTACACAGAAGTGCATATACAAATTTTATTTGGTATGCTAATAACTTTAGATCACACAGACTAATCAACAGGAAAATTTACATGTACAAATATTGGTATACCCCAGTTCTTTTGCTACTTGTTTAAAAAATTAAAAAAGGTCCCACACGGAAGCGCATATGCAAATCTAAATGTGGAATGTGAATAAATTTACATCAAATTGACTAATCAACACAGAAAATTACATGCTTATAAGTTTTAAGGCCAAATTTTGCATTAGTTCTTCTATGTTTTAATGAAAGTTCCTACACAGAATTGCATATGCAAATTTTATTTAAAATTTAAATAGCGTTTGTTTAAATAAAGTAATCAACATAAAAATTTTTATACATGTAAATATGATAAGTCCGCGTTCACTGGTTGTTTTCATTTTTAGATTTGATGAACTGGTCCTACACAGAAGCGCATATACAAATTTTATTTGGTATGCTAATAACTTTAGATCACACAGACTAATCAACAGAATAATTTACGTGTACAAATATTGTTATACTCCAGGTCTTTGCTACTTGTTTAAAAATTAACAAAGGTCCCACACGGAAACGCATATGCAAATCTAAATCTGGAATGTGAATAAATTTACATCAATTTGACTAATCAACACAAAAAATTACATGTTTATAAGTTTTAAGGCCAAGTTTTGCATTAGTTCTCCTAAGTTTTAATGAAAGTTCCCACACAGAATTGCATATGCAAATTTTATTTAAAATTTAAATAACGTTTGTTTAAATAAACTAATCAACATAAAAAATTTTTATACATGTAAATATGATAAGTCCGCGTTCAGTGGTTGTTTTTATTTTCAGATTTGATGAACTGGTCCTACACAGAAGTGCATATACAAATTTTATTTGGTATGCTAATAAATTTAGATCACACAGACTAATCAACAGAAAAATTTACATGTACAAATATTGGTATACCCCAGTTCTTTTGCTACTTGTTTAAAAAATTAAAAAGGGTCCCACACGGAAACGCATATGCAAATCTAAATCTGGAATGTGAATAAATTTACATCAATTTGACTAATCAACACAAAAAAATACATGTTTATAAGTTTTAAGGCCAAGTTTTGCATTAGTTCTCCTAAGTTTTAATGAAAGTTCCCACACAGAATTGCATATGCAAATTTTATTTAAAATTTAAATAGCGTTTGTTTAAATAAAGTAATCAACATAAAAATTTTTATACATGTAAATATGATAAGTCCGCGTTCACTGGTTGTTTTCATTTTTAGATTTGATGAACTGGTCCTACACAGAAGCGCATATACAAATTTTATTTGGTATGCTAATAACTTTAGATCACACAGACTAATCAACAGAATAATTTACGTGTACAAATATTGTTATACTCCAGGTCTTTGCTACTTGTTTAAAAATTAACAAAGGTCCCACACGGAAGCGCATATGCAAATCTAAATAGCCTGATAGCCGAATTGTATTTGTTATGGCTATGGCTTTTGAGTAAAAACTGAATAATTCTGGTTTGAGCTTGAAAAAACATTGATTACCAATATTAAAAATTTCGTTTTTTTCATTCAGTAGAATCATCCAGTACATTGATATTCTAACACAGGATAAGACTTGAATTATGTTTCCACCCCACACTACATTAAAGATTTCATCTGTTCCATTTAGTATTATTTGATATGTTACTTCAGACATCTGGACGCGGACTTATCATAATTACATGTATAAAATTTTTTATGTTGATTAGTTTATTTAAACAAACGTTATTTAAATTTTAAATAAAATTTGCATATGCAATTCTGTGTGGGAACTTTCATTAAAACTTAGGAGAACTAATGCAAAACTTGGCCTTAAAACTTATAAACATGTAATTTTTTGTGTTGATTAGTCAATTTGATGTAAATTTATTCACATTCCAGATTTAGATTTGCATATGCGTTTCCGTGTGGGACCTTTGTTAATTTTTAAACAAGTAGCAAAGACCTGGAGTATAACAATATTTGTACACGTAAATTATTCTGTTGATTAGTCTGTGTGATCTAAAGTTATTAGCATACCAAATAAAATTTGTATATGCGCTTCTGTGTAGGACCAGTTCATCAAATCTAAAAATAAAAACAACCACTGAACGCGGACTTATCATATTTACATGTATAAAAATTTTTATGTTGATTAGTTTATTTAAACAAACGCTATTTAAATTTTAAATAAAATTTGCATATGCAATTCTGTGTAGGAACTTTCATTAAAACTTAGGAGAACTAATGCAAAATTTGGCCTTAAAACTTATAAGCATGTAATTTTCTGTGTTGATTAGTCAATTTGATGTAAATTTATTCACATTCCACATTTAGATTTGCATATGCGCTTCCGTGTGGGACCTTTGTTAATTTTTAAACAAGTAGCAAAAGAACTGGAGTATACCAATATTTGTACATGTAAATTTTCCTGTTGATTAGTCTGTGTGATCTAAAGTTATTAGCATACCAAATAAAATTTGTATATGCACTTCTGTGTAGGACCAGTTCATCAAATCTGAAAATAAAAACAACCACTGAACGCGGACTTCTCATATTTACATGCATAAAAATTTTCAGGTTGATTAGTTTATTTGAACAAAAGTTATATAAATTTTAAATAAAATTTGCATATGCAATTCTGTGTGGGAGTCTGAAATTCGTCTGAAATTCTGTATGCTATTCGTTAATAACATTTAAATCAAAGCTTTTGCAAGACTAAGGTCCTGAAATTTATAAGCATATAAATTCTCTTGTTGATTAGTTCTTTAAAACTTATGGATATTAATATAGCAAATAAAATTTGTATATTGTACTCTTCTGGGTGGGACCAACGTTTTAAATTTAAAAAAAACACCATAAATGAACTCGGGCTTATCAAATTTATATGCATACTAATTTTTGTGACGATTCCTCAAATAGATCCAAAGTTATTTGCAATCCAAATAAAATTTGAATAATATCTGTTTTCTGTTCAAGACCCGTTGTATAATTGCAAAATGAACGCTTTTATTAAACTCATGATTATTGATTTTTTATTTATCTTTAATTTATTTTTAATTTCTTGATTATTTGTTTATTTTTTTGTTAAAGTAATAATAAACAACAATTGTAATTCCTATTGTAAGGCAAGTTGCAAGTATCGACAATAGATTCTATTGTAAGGCAAGTTGCAAGTATCGACAATAGATTCTATTGTAAGGCAAGTTGCAAGTATCGACAATAGATTCTATTGTAAGGCAAGTTGCAAGTATCGACAATAGATTCTATTGTAAGGCAAGTTGCAAGTATGGACAATAGATTCTATTGTAAGGCAAGTTGCAAGTATTGACAATAGATTCTATTGTAACGCAAGTTGCAAGTATCGACAATAGATCCTATTGTAAGGCAAGTTGCAAGTATCAACAATAGATTCTATTGTAAGGCAAGTTGCAAGTATCAACAATAGATCCTATTGTAAGGCACGGAAGTATTATTTTGCAACGTTGGCTTACAATAAGATCTATTGTAAGGTTATTTGCAAGTATGGCGTATAAATATTTTTGTGTATTGTGGTTTTTTTTTTATATTTTTTTTTTTTGATTCTTTTTGTAAGGCAAGTTGCAAGTATGCTGACAATCAGATTCTATTGTTTTTAAGGCAATTTGGTGTGTAGTTGTGTTGTGTGATATAAGTTAGTTGTATATAAATTATATTGTAGTGTGAGGAAGTGAGGTATTTGTAAGTTGGGTATAAAAGAGTTGTGGTAGTTTTGAGATAGGTAGTATAAGATCTTTTGTAGTTATTTGCAACATGGCGTACAATAGATACTATTTTTAAATTTTGCATTATGCAACTTTGATATCTTCCCGGACTAACAAACACCGTGCTAGCACCAAAACATATTGTAGTTTACACGGTGCTTACAACGAATACACTAACACGGTGTTTGCACCGTGTGGCAAGTTGCAAGTATCGACAATAGATTCTATTGTAAGGCAAGTTGCAACTATGGACAATAGATTCTATTGTAAGGCAAGTTGCAAGTATGGATAATAGATTCTATTGTAAGGCAAGTTGCAAGTATGGATAATTCCTATTGTAATTCCTATTGTAAGGCAAGTTGCAAGTATCGACAATAGATTCTATTGTAAGGCAAGTTGCAAGTATCGACAATAGATTCTATTGTAAGGCAAGTTGCAAGTATGGACAATAGATTCTATTGTAAGGCAAGTTGCAAGTATCTACAATAGATTCTATTGTAAGGCAAGTTGCAAGTATGGATAATAGATTCTATTGTAAGGCAAGTTGCAAGTATCTACAATAGATTCTATTGAAAGGCAAGTTGCAAGTATCGACAGACAATAGATTCTATTGTAAGGCAAGTTGCAAGTATGGATAATAGATTCTATTGTAAGGCAAGTTGCAAGTATCTACAATAGATTCTATTGTAAGGCAAGTTGCAAGTATCGACAGACAATAGATTCTATTGTAAGGCAAGTTGCAAGTATGGATAATAGATTCTATTGTAAGGCAATTTGCAAGTATCTACAATAGATTCTATTGTAAGGCAAGTTGCAAGTATCCACAATAGATTCTATTGTAAGGCAAGTTGCAAGTATGTATTTTGCAACTTGGCTTACAATAAGATCTTTTGTAGTTATTTGCAACATGGCGTACAATAGATGCTATTTTTAAATTTTGCATTATGGAACTTTGATATCTTCCCGGATTAACTAACACCGTGCTAGCACCAAAACATACCGTAGTTTACAAGGTGCTTACACCGAATACACTAACACGGTGTTTGCACCGTGTTTATTCCGTTTTGTGAATTCCGCCCATATGTCAAGGATGGCAAAACTCGACCATCCTACCACAAAAAATTGAAGGTGGCCATTATGACGACTTTGCGTGAATTAAAAATTGAATTTCGGACGCGCAGGTGTACCCCAAACAAAACTAACGTGGCTGTAAAAAATATGTTTACCTTACTGTACTAAAACAAAAAAAATTTTAATAAGACCGCAAATAAAACTTTTTAATTTATTTTCAATAACACATAAAGTAACTATAGGTAAAATACTCGTAGCTGAGAACGTAGGGCGTGGTTTAATTTTCGCCTTTTTTATAAAAAAACACATCATTTTACCTGTTTTAATGAAAACTTTAAAAAATTCATTGCTAGTATAAAATTATTTTAAAGCTAGTCTTCTAGACTGAAATTAATGGCGCAAGCGCTCTCCCCAGGAAGAAATAAAAAATTAACCCCGGACCGAGAAAAATTAAAAAAAAAATTTTCAGCGGTTATGTAACCAATTATTATTTAGTTGCGTCATGTGTTTCTCTGCACGTGATATTTTCTCAAAAAACGAGTGGTTACTTTACCACTCATCTATTTTCACCCTGATAAAATTTATCTTTCATTGGTTCTAGTGTACAAAAATCTATGGTATATGTATGCAATTTGTAATCAACACTTGTATTTTTGTTTAAATTTTGTTATGTTATACGTTTAAAATCGATTTTGGTTAAGATTATTTAGTGGCAAGTTGACATTTAACATTGCCGTGAAATACTTGCTATGGTTTATTTAACGGCGCAGTGTAAACTGATTCATTTCAACTTGTTTCCAGTCAGTGATTTTCCACGCGCAAAAGAGAGCATGCGTACTGTAAAATTGCATACGTACTCGCAAAATTGCGATCTCATTTTGGATTTTACAAGCTCAAGTAAAGTTGCAGCGCGCACAAACATGATTTCCGCTACCATTACGTTGTTTAGTCGATTTAGAAGACGAAAAACAATTCTGAGCGATAATTGAAGTATACAAAAAGGCGAGAGTAGCAGCTACGAGGATTTTACCTCTACATAACATTATTTTAAAAATTAATTCACGTGAAAAATTGATTTTAATTTAATTAAAAATATTTTTTCTATGTTATTCACAATAATTAAAAGTCTTTTGATATTTTATCAGCTATTTATTTTATTGTTTTCCCTTTGAGAAAGAAAATCAGTCGGCCTGTATTCAGCTTGTCATAGCCTTCAATCAAAGACTTAAATTTAAAAAAAAAATATATCTTAGTTATTTATATTAAACAACTCCTGTAAAAACAAAACAATAAATCTGTTTTATAAATAATGGTTTTAGTACTACTAAGCTTTTTGCTGAGGACTTTTATCCCGCACTTCAAAGGGTGTGGTACCTGGTGAATTGTAGTGTTGTAAAAAATTACTTTTACTTAAACTAATAACAGTAACCAATTTTGGATTACTTCTACTTTTAGTCAACTTTTAAACTTTATTTACATTTAGTCTTAATCGACATTTGAAATTTAAATTACTTTTGCTTTTACTCTTACTCGGTTTTTTTCTTGCAGATACTTAAATTAATTCAAGTAACTTTTAAGTAATTTCAACGAGTAGATTCCCTATGAACTTGTTGCAAAATAAGTGACAGAAGAAAGTTTTTAAACCACAAAAACACGCTAAACACACATTATTTAGACCAAAAAATTTATTAAAATGAAATTTATACTTAAAATTAGCAAAAAACTTTAGAACGGAGCTCTGAAGCTCCAAAAACGGGTGTTTTGCTTTTTTTTAAAATTATTTTTATTATATTTTTACTCTTACTTTTACTTAAAAAATACTTACTTTTACTTTGCTTAAATAAAATTTTGACCGTTACTTTTACTTTCACTTTACTTAAATAAAAAAACTACAAATTACTTTTACTTTAATTTAATTAAAATATTTCAAATTACTTTTACTTTTACTTAAAATAATTAAAAATCATTACTTTTTACAACACAAGGTGAATATTTGAGCAATTGTCTTTAAGGCTGACTCTTAAACAAGAACATATGAGAACCCAGCGAAACATATTAACAAACAGATTTGCTAAAAAACGTTTGAAAGAAAACTAAGGGTGCATTATGTCCTGATCTGAGAGTCAGCTTTAAAGGCAATCGTTGAAAGATCCGCTAGGTATCTTTTGTTTGAGGTGCAAGGTGCAAGACCCCAGCCAAAAGCTAAATCTAACCTATAGACATATGCTAGTGAACCATAGGGTGGCACCTTTAGTTTTTCAAACAAAAGGTTTTCAATCAAACTTTTCACTTCAGTTGTTATTAATTTCAAAACTGTTGATCATTGATTTAAATAATTAATTATTATTTTGCCCGTTTTTGGAGCTAAAAAGATATTTTCATTAATTCTTAGTGTTTAATTCAAATATATATATATATATATATATATATATATATATATATATATATATATATATATATATATATATATATATATATATATATATATATATATATATATATATATACAAAATCAGTCCGTAAACTGACTCATTGTGTCGTGGTAACGCCCTAGTAATGTTCCGGAAATGGAACTATTCTCCTATATAATAGGCTAGCAGATAATTTTACCCGGTGATTTATTGTTTTGTTTTTACACAAAAATGTAATATTACCGTTTGTAGTACCATCAGTGTAAGAGCTGCAGAGATCGCAATTACCGAAAAACAAGTAAAGATTTGAGTAACAGATTTTTTTCTTAATGGAAGGTATATCATAATAGATTCCAAGTCAATTTTTAGCTATAGGTGTATTGCAATGGGAGTAGATATTTTCTGCTTAATGTCAATGGCCTTTGTTCTTCCAAACAAACAAATATCTGATTAACCTGAAAAACCGTACTTAAACTTTCATGGTAACTACAATTAATTGCACAAAAAAAATGAAAATACATCATTTTTATTTAACTTTAGCTATAAAACTTTTTAAAATTTTTAGTAAAAACGATTTAATATTAAAGATTACATACCATATTTTAACAATTATTTATTAATTTCCTCAATTTGGCACAAAAATGCAATTTTTTAGAAGACCATTATTGTCTAATTTTTGTCGTGAAGCGAACAAATTATAGTCGAGTGGACAAATAAATCCTGTTTGATGGAGTATATTTATTCTTCAGAAGTATTATGAATTTTGATTGGTAAACTTTCTTTTCTTTTTGCTTTATTTTGATTTTTACATTATAATATTTGGGTGTTTTATAACTGTATCAGGCTTAGCTGGGAAATAAAACTGTACAATTAACAACAACATTTGGCGCAGCCATGGTAGAACCTGTAAAAAATATAATTTAACTTCAACTTGTCCAGTTGTTTGGTGGATAGAATTGAGGCCCCTTTTGGAATGGGGTACAATTGACCACTGCAAATTAAATGGCTCATTGTTTACTCTGTACATTTACTTTGTACATCACTTGATACTTGGTTTTGTTTCCATTTGTTAACGTTATAAGTTTGAAATTTATGTCAGGTTGGATCTGAAAACTATTAGGTCCAGCTAAAAGACACTTTCAAAACTATATTGAGACAGCGCCTGGTTCCTTACCAAATTATTTTGATTATAAAACAGAGGCTACAGAAAATATATTGCAATAACTCTACCAGTTTTGTGATTAGGTAACACTCGCTTAGAAAATATTCATCAAACACTTAACAAAATTCGTGAACATTCAAGAGGATGGCGCGACTATATAAATTCTTTGACAGATACTGAGTTAACAACTGAAAATAAATTATATGATGACTTTGCTGACGGTGATATGGGATTCAACCATACCTTCTTGTGTTGGAGGAAGAAGCGTTAAGCGCCCAAGAAGTCTATCTTGAAGGCTCACCAAATCATTAATTTTTATGAAGGTTCTGCGTCTCGAGAATCTGCCCCTGGTGGTCCCCGCCAAGGTACCGGCGACCTTCGCCCAGCCGCTACTACAACTTCTGATGCTCCTATACAGTCACAACCGTCTACTGTTGTTGCTACCACTTTATCTTCTCCAACACAGATGCCACCGTCTGCGGCAGTAGTTGTGCTACTCCTGAGCAACTTGCAAATTTGCAAATACAACCGCCAATACAACCAGTGAACACTACAGTTGCAACAAGATATGTACCTTCATGTACTTATACAACTAGCCCCTATACTTTTATTCACCAGAAAGAGCTCTGAGCACTTGACTGGGACACAATAACACATCAGTGTCTTATGTAAACCCTGTTGGAACAAATCCTATTCCAATAATTTCTTGAGGAACATCAGCTACTGTAGCTGGATACACACAGCCACCAAGTTACATAGGACTGCAAACACCTCCTGCCAATCAATATTTTGACGCGTTTGCTCTTCCCAAAACACCACTTGATATTTTCTATGGTCACTCCCTGGCGAGCGCACCAGGGGTGGGAAAAACAAACAGCGGAAACGCAAGAAATTGAACAGATGCTAAAAGTTGGAGTAATTCGGAAGTCTTATGCTGGTCAAGTCGAGTGGTGATGGTCTGCAAGAAAGACGGGTCCATAAGTTTCTGTATCGACTACAGCAAACTTAACGAAGTCACAATAAAAGACGCGTTTCCCATGCCCAGAGTGGACGATTTGCTTAAAATTGGTAAAGAAGCTCGATTTTTCATATTGCTTGATTGTATCAGTGTATATTGGCAAATTCCACTATATCAAAAATCGATTCCTAAACGGCATTTGCGACCGGAAACGGGTTGTATGAGTTTTCAGTCACGCCGTTCGGATTGAGAAAAATGGCAAACTGTAAATTCCACCGACACCGACACCACTTCAAATTTACGCAAATTATATATAGATGTGCAGGTTAGGCTTAGGCTTAGAATAAAAATTGCATAATATTAAAAATTACGGTAGATTACGGTAGACATTGGTCGGTGTCGGTCGAATTTACAGTTTGCCACAAAAATGGAAGCGCAACATTTTGGCGATTCACATCGTTCTCGATTCGGGAGTTAACGTTTGCCATAGCTTACGTGGACGATATTTTGATTGCGAGCGAAACTTTTGACGACCATCTTGAGCATCTGGGGCCTGTTTCTTAAAAAACTTTGTAAATTCTCATTTTACAAATCCCCGCCTATTTTTTGTAAAATACACGATAAAGGTTTTTCGAGTTGTAATCCAGGGGGAACATCTCCGCGCACTTCTCTGCGCTGATTGGTCGCAGCCACGACATTTCATCTCCGCTGACCGATCAATATTCGCCGTTTGGTATATCATCTATCATATAATTTACAAAAAATAGGCGGAGATTTGATTTGTTAAATAAAATTTAAAAACTTCTTTATGAAATAGGCCACTGGAGATTGTTTTGAAGAGGCTACAGAATTTTCATGTTCAGTTGAAGCCAGCAGCAAAGTGTCCGTTTGCTCAACCGCGAAAAGAGCTTTTGGGTTATGAAATTTCACATGGATTAATTTATCCAGATGCAGATTGAGTAAATAAAATCGTTAACTGGGAACCACTAAAAAAATCTGACAGAGCTAATGTCTTTCCTAGGTTCGGTTAATTACTGCCGTATGTTCTTGCCGAATTTCGCATCAAAAGCCCGTCCTTTGTACGATTTATTGTAAAAAGGAAAAACATACAAATGGGAAACGGATCAAGAGAAAGCATTTCAAGATGTGTAAACTTTTCTTGCAAAGGCAACCGCGTTAAAGCAAATGTCCTAGAAACTACATTAATGCATTTAAATTTAAAAAAAATTAAAGTTTTTGGCCAAAAATTTCTAATTACCTTTTTAGACTTTTACTCTTATTTTTACTTAAATAATGGTAATTTTAGTTTATTCTAATAAAATTTTGACCGTTACTTTCACTTTCATTTAACTTAAATTGAAAAAAAACACAAATTATTTTTACTTACTTTTTTTATATTAAAAATTTCTTAATTACTTTTACTTTACATTAAAATAAAAAAAAAATTTATTAAAATAATTAAAAATAAATACTTTTTACAACACTATGTTATACAGTTCGTATTTAATTCGGGATTAGTTTTGGTTACGTGATTGTGAAAATAAAGTTAGTTAGTAAAAAGTTTTTTTTTGATTTTCAATAAAGCATAAACATTCATATTATTGTTTTTAACAAGTTAAATTTTCATTTTTTGTTTTGTCTTCACTAATATCAGATCTTTGTATAATAAAAATATATGTGAAAATTGTTTAGCCATAAATCTTACACAAAAATGTTAAATGCATAGCAGTAACGAAGGATTTTTAAATTTTACATGTGTTAAGTTTTTTATGTAAAAAATAGTTTAATGTAACACAAGCTTTTTTGTGTATTTTCTAAAAAAAATAAGCCAAAATTGTTCGCTGAATTTTTTCGCCTTTTAAAATGCACGTGGTTTTTGCGATTTTTTTAAGAAAAAAATTACGTTTAAAAAATCTACATACGTTTAAAAATTTTGCAATTGTACAGTGTATGATAAGCAAGCATATAAACACACTAAAGCTAAAGTCTTCCAGGCTGAAATTAAGGGCGTAACCGCTCTCCGCCAGGAAGAAATACACAATAAACCCGTGAGCAAGAAAAATTTTGAAAAAAAAAAGTTTTCAGCGGTTATGTAACCAATTATTGTTTAGTAGCGTCATGTGTTTCTCTGCACGTGATATTTTCTCAAAAAAAGAGTGGTTACTTTACCACTCATCTATTTTCACCCTGATAGAATTTATCTTTAAATCATTGTGTTAGGGAAGCAATTAAATCTACGTTGTAATTAAAACATACAATCAAACACAACTTTCAAACTTAACCCTTTGGGAGTCTTTCCTTTTTAGTTAACTTCGATTTTAGTTATTTTGTTCTGATTTTCAGGATTACTTTTATGGTTTTTAGAAGTTTGGAAAAATAATTTAGCATGCCAACAAAACAGATTTTTATGGTTTTTAGAAGTTTGGAAAAATAATTTAGCATGCCAAAAAAACAGTCTAGACTAGACGATTAAATATTTGTGGCATTATATTTTTTAATATTCATGAAATTACTAGTAATGGGCAGAACTACGCAACCCAAGGAACCGGAATTGAGATTTTCCAAAAATACGGAACGGGAACCGGAATTGAGATTTTCTAAAAATCCGGAACGGGAACCGGAATTGAGATTTTCCAAAAATCCGGAACAGAAACTAGAATTCCGAATTTTGCCCGGAACATCCGGAACTGCCTATCACACTATGAAACCTTCAGAACCGGAACCAAAACCGGAATTGAGATTTTCCAAAAATCCGGAACAGGAACCGGAACCTGACATTTTTCAAAAATCCGGAACAGGAACCGGATATCCTAATTTTCTTGGAACTTCCGGAACTGCCTATCACTGTGAAACCCTCGGAACCGGAATTGGGATTTTCCAAAAATCCGGAACAGAAACCGGAATTGAGATTTTCCAAAAATTCGGAACAGGAACCGGAATTCCAATTTTTCCCCCAGAACATCCGGAACTGCCCATCACTAAAAATTACAAACAAAACAGTGCGAAGATGCGGAAAATGCTCCGGAGCTCCGCTTCGGAGCTTTGCTAAAAATCACTAGTTTATCGCAGTTAACTACCACATAGCTCCTTGTACCCCACAAACCACACTGTTCATTCTTGTTTTTGAATAATTTATTATTGCAAGTATATATTAATAAGGATTATAAAATACATTCAAAACACCGATAAGTTTACAGCTACTATAGGGAATGTTGTATCACAATAAAGGCATAAATAAACAACAACACTAATCAATAATAATAATATAGCTATGATTGAAGAAATCTCTAACAAAAACGATTTTTATATCATTTTAGTCTTCTTTTGGATACTGTTTTTTTTTGGATAATTCTGTTGTGATATTATTGGAATAGTTAATTATACGACCGGTCCCAATAAAGTTTCCATCGCTTGCTTGACTGGTTCAATAACGGTCACATTTCTAGCTTTAAGCGACAGCTGAAAAATAAAAACCCAATATTTAATTTTGTATAATAGCTTGCTTTAGCTTTTCAGTTTTTTAGCAAAAAAAATGAAACCAGACCTGTGCACGGTCTGGAAATGCCCCCCCATTTTATTGCCCTCACCCAAAAAGGAAAAAGTACTCAAAAATTATGGCATCATTTTGACCTATTAAGACGCCATCATCGCAAAATTTTTGCAGTTTTTAGCCTATTTAATGTTTTTTACCTATTTTTATTTAAATTTCACCTTTTTTGTGCTTTTTTTTCTTTTTTCCTTTTTTTTTCTCTTTTCTTCTTTATTTTTGTTCTTTTTTCTCTTTTTTCCCCTGCTTGCCCTCCCCCGTATTGGAATTGCCGCCCCCTCCCAATAAAACCCACCGGGGGCAGTGCACAGCACACAGGTCTGTGAAACAGACTTTCTTTTTATCTTATACGTTTTCAGCATTACCAGCCCCCCATTTTGCAGTGCCGTAGAATTACAAAATATTTCACTTAAAGTTTTAAAAGGGATTATTCAATTACCATTACCCGCAGTGTACAAAATCATTGAAATTAATTTCGATCTTAGGATGTATCATATAAGTGGTATTTCCCAGAACTCTTAACTCCCGGAGCAGAGCTCAGCCCTATATTCGTACTAACTTTATAAATATTTAAAGAATGAATTTGACAAAAATTTTTTGTGAAATAAACTTTTCCACATTAAATGCTCGGAGCTCCGGAGCTCATCACTATATTAACTCATAATCCAATAAATTTTGCACCCTGCACAATAATATGACGTCCAGAAATATGAGGCCGAATAAATCGAGTTTTTAAAAGAAGGAATGCGAAACAATTTGCTGTTTTTAGCTTTTTAGCTAAAAAATGAGCGAGTTTACTGGTTCAAGTCCTGTACAAGACTTGAACCAGTAATCAGGACTTGAACCAGTAATCCCCAGCCTCAGTACTTATTAACTGACGTGCTGCGTTACACCATCGCTCGACAGTCTAGATATAATTCGGTTATTATTTTGAGAAAAAGTAGCTGCTACGGAATTCGTAGGGCAACTAGTATTAAGAGAGGTTGCCAAACAGACTTGATTTTTTAGCAAGTTTTGACCGCTATTTAGTAAGACTCCTCCTCTAAAATGTTTCGTTTGAGGAATGATAGTGTAGAAATCTGGGTTTAAAGATTCTGGGAAATTATTTTGTAAATCATCGACGGATGAAAAAAGCGTAACTCTAAAACCTTTAAATGGTGTGTTAGTCATTTTTACGATACCTTTGCTCATAGGAGCATAAAGTGCGACAAAAAAGCTATAAATGTCCTAAGTTGGAAAAAATTTTTTAAAAAACTTAAGGCTAAAGCAGTTTTGTTTCGACCTTAGTCTTCTTTAGACACAAGGTACTAATATTTAACACTTAAGGTCTTTCCGGATAGTTTTTATTGCAGAGCGTTCAGTAGTAAACCAATTGCAATAAAGAACAAAAATTATCCATTTTTATTTACACAAAATTTATTTTTGAATTATTATACTTATAGAGTATTATAATATTTTAAGATATTCAAATGACAAAAATTTGACTAATTGGCGAAAAAAAGGCAACAAATTCTGTTTACAATAATGTTATTTTTTGAATTTATGTAAAATAAATTTTTAAAATTATAATTAAAAAATAAATAAATTAAAATTAAAATAAATTAAAAAAACATTATTAAAATCAAACAAAAATTGTGGTAAATATGTTTTATGTGGGAATCTATCTCGGGACTTTTCAAAAATTTGACGACGCGATAACCGACTATGCCACTGCTACCATGGGATGATGAGCTCTAAAAGCGATTTATAAACAAACCCTCTGAAATAAATCGATAAAATGCACGACGCACGAGAGAACTATTTATGCGTTAAAAAATGCAAAAGATATTATGGCCTTCCAAAAATTATAAATTTCAATAGAAATATACTATCTGGAGCTTTGAAATTTTATCAAATTAAATTAAATCGAAGTTTCACCGAAATTTTAAAATAATTAACCCCCATTTTTCACGCAAAATTGTATATTAAACCATAAATACAAAAGAGTTTAAATTAATTTTTACGTACGTGAAAAAGGGTAACGGTGTCTCTTTATTGGAAGTATTTTTTTAATAAATAGTGAGCAGTGAATATTTTTAAGAGTTTTAAAAAAATTTTGTTGCAATCTGATTTTTAATATAAATTATTTCAATTACTTCCAATAATATCATAAATGTTCACTTTGTAATCGTGGTATTTCTGCCTTTTTAACACTTATATTAATTTTTTATGGAAATATTACTGTATTTCACGAGATCTCCTATGCCGAAAATTGCGATTTTCCATACTTAAGAAAACTGTCCGGAGAGACCTTAAGCTAATCTTTGTTATGAATAATTTTTATTCTTAATTTTAAAGATTTTTGGCTTAATTTTAAAGCTTTTTGGCTAAAAAATGAGCAATAAAGGACTTGAACCTGTAATCCCCAGCCTCAGTACTCATTAACTGACGTGCTGCGCTACACCATCGCTCGACAGTGTTACATTAGAATTCATATTGAAAGGCGTCATATTTCTGAAACATTAACACAATGGGAGTTGTGACAATAATTTTAATCCTAATTTAAATAAATTAAAAAAGTTTTTTAAACATTTTTAAATACTAATGCCGCCATATTTTGTGGGGTGATAAAGCCTGCTAAATTTTTTAGTTTTAATATAAATAAAACCAATAATGATATAATTAAAAAATCAAAACAAAGCATCTGTTTAACAACAAAAGTTTAACCTTGGATTGTTTATTAAAGTAACAACAAACACGTTATTTCAAATTGTTTCGGGTTGTTTTATTGCAATGTATGTTTCGTTGTGTATGTTTATTGTGTGGTTTTTGTTGTGAAAAATTTGCTGCTTTTTGTGCCTAGGTGGAGGTTGTTGTGTAATGATTAAGTGGCTTACACTTTAGCTTGCTTTGTGTGTTGTTGGATTGATGTGTGTTAATAGTGGGAAAACCTAGTGACGTTTTTGTGTAATGTCGGTGGTGCGCCCTGTTGCCACCCTGACTCTAAACCCTGTGGTTTCAATTGTTTGAAGTTTGTTTATTTGCGCGTTTGTATGTTATCGGGCCCCATATTGTAGAGGCGTACTCAATTATTGATCAAGAGATTTGCCTTTTGCGTGTGTAATAGTGCTCATTTGGTTTGCCCCCAAAATATATCTGCGAGTACGTTGATAATTGTTGTTGTTCTTCATTGCCGGGGGTTCAAGTAATTCCTTTGAGGAACCTGACCGCATCCACTGGTCTTTCCCAAAGATCTTCTATTTTGAGTATCGTTGGATGTTGAGGGCATATGAAAAGGTGTTTTACGTCATGTGGTTTGCCCCTGCAGTGGGGCATTCATTTTTAATAGAGTTGTTGATTCTGGATTTGAATGAGTTGAGGCGATGGCAATGTCCAGATCTGAGTTGTGCCAGGAAGGTTCTTGACTTCCTGGGGAGTAGTTGCTCGCTTATGTTGATTGGTGGCGGTATTCTTTTTAAAAGTGAGTTAGGTTGGAATTACAAAATGTTTTCTTTGACAAAATATGAATGAATGTTTGATTGTAGGGTTTTTTCCGTAAGCATGTGGTTGTAGAAACTTTTGGCTATTGGTCCAAGCTTTGATTGGAGGGAGTGCTCATCTCTCTTGGTCTATGGTCATTGGCTGTGATTCTGTTAAATGGGTGTGTTGGCTGCATGGTTTTTGCTAAAAATTGTACTGAGAGAAAGTTGGTGTGGCTTTCAATTGGAAGGACTTTAGTCTCTTGATGAATATGGTCGGTTGGGGTCATTTTGTGGCAGCCGGTTGCTATCGTGTGGGCCGTGTTTTGAGTTGCTTGTAGTTTTTGAAAATGAGATTTTGATAGATTAGGTGACCAAATTGGGGCTCCATAGTTAAGAATTGGACGTCCTATAGCTTTGTAGGAGGTGACTATTGTTTCTTTCTGTTGGCCCCAGCTGGTACCAGCCAGGGCTTCGAGAATGTTATTGCGCCTGGATGCTTTGTTGTTTATGTTGGTGGCATAGTTGTTGAAAGTTAATTTTGGATCGAAAGTAACACCCAGGATTTTGGGGTTTTTGTTTAGCGGCAAAAGTTTTTTGTTTATGGTCACCTTTGGGTGGTAGTTAAATTCTTTTGATGAGGAGGAAAAGATGGTGACTTGAATACGCCACCAATCAAGTTACTCTCAGGAATATTCCTGGCACAACTCAGATCCGGACATTGCCACTGCTTCAATTCATTCAAATCCAGAATCAACAACTCTGTTAAAAATGAATGCCCCCCCCCTGCAGGGGCACACCACATGACGTAAAACACCTTTTCATATGACCTCAACATCCAACGACACTCAAAATAGAAAAGATCTTTGGGAAAGACCAGTGGATGCGGTCAGGTTCCTTGAAGGAATTACTTAAACCTCCGGCTATGAACAACAACAACAACAACGCCCTTGATTCCGGGCGGTTTTTTTAATTTGCATTTTCAAGCTCCTTATCAACCTGCTTATAATAACCGGAGCTCTGGAACTTGATTTCAGCGGGTAGGAACATCACCACTGGTCATACGTGGGCAGCCTCTCGGGTTTTGGGGGGTATAGGATAAGGGGGGGGGGGTCGAATTTTCGGGGGGGGGGGCTCTGGCAAGACCCAAATTTTAAGGGGGGTGTACCCGAATATTTCCGCGCTGCCTTAAAATGGGCTTAAAACGCGTAAAAAAACTTGAAACAAGCTTATAAATACTTTAAAACTGTGTAAAATTAAAATAGGACCTTATTGCAAGTTATAAATTTTATTTTTTAAATTTTTTTAACAATAATGTGTTTATATATTCTTATAATTAGATTAGAAATCATAGTTTTTTTTTAGTAATTAAGTAAATAGAATAGTAATTATATTGTCTTGATCATAAAATCAAGTATCACAAACTTTTTAATTCATAATCTTATATTTAATTAAAGATTATATACATACATGGGCGTAACCAGGGGGGGTCTAGACCCCTCTGTTAGGTCGGCAAAGGGAAATATTGGGTAGGGGGGGGGGGGGGGGGGGGGGGGGGGGGGGGGGGGGGGGGGGGGGGGGGGGGGGGGGGTGGGGGGGGGGGGGGGGCGGGGGGGGGGGGGGGGGGGGGGGGGGGCGGGGGGGGGGGGGGGTGCGGGGGGGGGGGGGGGGGGGGGGGGGGGGGGGGGGGGGGGGGGGGGGTTTTTTTTTTTTTTTTTGTGGGCGTTCGACCTCCCTTTTTTTTTTTTGGGTTGCCGAGGATAAAAATTTGGGGGTCTAGAACAGTGGCATGCCCAGAAAATTTGAGGGGAGGGGGGCGGTCTGGGGGGGTGGGAAATGCGAACCCTGAAGGTGGGTCTGGGGGGCGGCAGTCCCCCAGTAATGGGGGGGGCCGTCTAGGGGACAAAAAGCCCCCAGCGGGGTGGGGGGCAAGGGGCAGGAGGCCCTTGTCAAGGGTGCCCGGGGGGTAGAATGCCCCCCCCCCCCCCCCGGGAAGAAGGAATTTTTAATTTAAGGCGCTCCAAAATACACTAAAAATTTTAATTCCAGATGATGTTTATTACAAAATTTAAGGTTTTTTATCCCTTTACATTTCAAACAGGTGTTTAAAACGTTAATAAAAGGTTAATAATGTTTAATTAATGTTTGTTGAATAATAGGAGGAAAAAATGAAGTATATGACATAAACAAGGCAATAAACACTCTGCGCGAAGCGCGGAAAATTTTTTTAGTCTTTTTATGACGCTTAAAAATATTTCTTCAAGAGAGGCGAATTTGGGGGTGGGGTGCGGGGTTTTCCCGGGTACCCCAAATTTAAGGGGGGGGGTGTCAGCAAAATCCCCCCTGACAAACTTTGGTGGGTAATAACCCCAACCCCCTTTTTTCTTGCCCACCTATGCCACTCGTTATACAAATTCATATCATAATCAAATCGTCATCACTTTTACGACTTGAAAATCCATTTCACCGTTGATTCTGCGTCTTTTATTGCTTTTTTGGGTTTGGCGGTTTTGGCTTTTTTCTTAACCTTTCTGACTTTTAACTCTGCTTTTTTAACCCGTTTTAATTCTTGTTTTAGTTCTCGGTCTAAGCTATCCTTCACCGCCAGGTGGCGCTGTCGCGGTTCCACTTGCGTTCGTCTCTTTCTTTCATTCCTGTAAAATTCCTCCAAAATTTTGGCTTTCTTCTCTGGAGGAAGTAAGTGGAACCGGTTTCTAATTGATGTTTTTTCTTCAGAAAAATGAGTTTGTTGGCATTCAATGGATCGCATTTTAAAACGAGTCACCATGGGTCTATCCGACGGTTTAAAAGACAATACAGAAGGTGAGTTTGTGCAAGTTTTTGAGGTTGAAGGTTCTTCACCACATTTGTCGTTTTAGAGGTAGCGGATACAACTGGAGCTGGAGGTGTATCTGTTTTCCGGTTTTTCAGATAAGCCGAAAGAACATCTCGCTGCCATTCTAGTTTTAGCACCCCGGGATTTTCAGCTGTCTTTTGAAGGGTAAAACATCAAGTAATTGAATCGTTTTTTGTACAAAAATTTAACCAAGCTCAGCCAACTATTATTTTGTTTTTTATAAAGAAAAAATATCATGTAGCAATTGACTAGTTCTGAATAAGGGTTTTTTAGTGTATGAAAGAGGGTACAATACAGCTAGCGCCAATCATATGTAGGGAGGAAATTGAGAAACAGTGAGCGACTAATACAATTTACGGTTTAAAATATTTCAAATATTTATTGGTTTAATATCTCGACTTCTTCCTTTCAAAATTTCTTAAATATTTCTTAATATTACAAAAGCAAAAGCATTTTTTGAGGATTTTTAGTTTTTTGCCGCTTCGTGGGTATGGCGTTGCTGACGCGCTTGGTTTTCACATTTTTAATGTTTCAATAACAAAAAATGCTTTATTTAAAAGTTTGGAATGCACTTTTTAAAATTATTTTTTAAATTTTGAATAATTTTACATTCAAAACATTAAAAAACCCCATGTAGGTTGGAATTTAGTTTTGAAACGCCAATTTCAACTTTATTTTTGCTAATTTAAAATCATTGTTCACGAAAATACTATTTTAGTGATGCTTTCTAACTATTGTGATGTTTAATCAAAAAGCCAAAACTTATTTAGCACAAACTGATATATTAAAGCACTTTGACCTAGTGAAAATATCATCGTGTAGCAATTTTAATTAAGCATAGGTTTAAACTAAAATAACTAAGAAAACTACGATTTTTTTAAATTTTATTTTTTCTTTTTGTACCCTCTCTCGTACAGTAAAAGACGTTTATTCAGAACTAGTCTATAGTGAAATTTTAAAAAACCTTTACAATCGTTTAATTTGTTTACCAGTAACACTTTATAAACTGTTTAACCAAAATAAATCGTATGTTACTTACATCAAGACTATAACACAAAAGAATGTCCGACTGTACACTAAATTTTTGAATAAAATTTGCTAGAAATACGCACAGTCTTTTTATATGTTGTGCAAAATTATACGCAGTGGCAAAAACACAGCATGAGTGCAATGAAAGTCGCAATTTTTATTGCAAGAAAAGTAACATTGCGCTAAAAATCGCTGCGCGGAGAACTAACAGAAAATAGCAGATTTTTGCAAGAGAAGTCGCACAAAGTTGAGAATGTGCGATTTTTCTTGCAAAATTTTGGTCAAAAAT
The DNA here is from genome assembly GCA_030248175.1 of Microlaimidae sp. YZB2_3. Classification (NCBI taxonomy): domain Eukaryota; kingdom Metazoa; phylum Nematoda; class Chromadorea; order Desmodorida; family Microlaimidae; species Microlaimidae sp. YZB2_3. The sequence continues at coordinate 43,071 of JASAMX010032258.1, read as the reverse complement.
TTAATGTACAGTCGGCCATTCTCTTGTATATATTTTATATACTCGCTTACAGACCTGTGCACGGTCTGGAAATGCCCCCCCACCGTTTTTATGGAGGATTTGCCTCCCCGCCAAAAAATGAAAAAGTACCCTAAAATTATGACGTCATTTTTAATCTATGATGACACCATCATTGCGAAATTTTTGCAGTTGTTAGCCTATTTCAATACATTTTAAGCCATTTTAGACATATTTTTTACCTTATTTTCGCTTTTTTTGTCCATTTTTTCCTTTTTTTCTTCTTTTTTTTTCTCCTTTTTCTCTTTCCCCCCTGCTTGCCCCCCCCGTTTCAAAAAAGTTGCCCGTGCCCCCCATTGGAATTGCCTCCTCCCAGTTTTAACCCGGGGGGCAGTGCACAGGTCTGCGCTTACATAGATCAAAAAACAAAGTAAAGTTTAGAATTTAAAGGGGAAAGAACAAAATACTTTCGTTGTGGTTCTAAATTTCATTTTTGAATAAAAATGAGAAAATACGGAGATTATAATTATAGTTTGTGGCCTTTAAAAAAGAGTAGTTTTTATTAAACGGTTTTTTTATTAAACTGGGCCGGACCTGCTTATTAATATTTTTTCACAAATTCCGAGCTAATGTTCATTTATTATTGTTAAATCAAATTATTTTAGTTACTGCGAAAATGTATTTTTTGTTCGTACAATATTTTACCCTTAGTGTCGATGAGGTTTCTTGGCTTTTCTTTTTGGTTTTTCATTTTTCGCTTGACTCCCTTTCGGAGGAAATCCAGGCGGTGGATCGTACATGAAACTGAGATTGGATTTACCCTTTATATCGGTGCCGTATAAACTTTTTAGTTAATTTAATTTAGGTAAAAAACCGAATTTCGCAGTTCGAAAGTGAAATTTATAGGTTGCTTATATTATTTTCCTAACGTCAACCTCTTAATTAAATGTTTTTAACGAATATTAAGTTTTGTTTTGTTCACCTGAAGCTAAGGAGTTTAGTTTTGGGTTATTTTTGCTTAGAGCCTGATGCTGATTTCTTACTTTTACAAAACCAATGGTGTTTTAAATTCTTGGAAAACCACAGTTACAAAAACGTTAATTTTATCATAACCATTTTTAAAAAATACAGTATCTGTCAAATCCAAATTTAAACCTGGGCCGCTGGGCACATAACTTTTATCCAATTTCTTTTCCTTGGAATACGCCTTCACCTAGCACATTTTTTCGCCACGCCTTCAGTTGGGTATTTAAACTTTCGTCTAGCCCGCGCTAAGTCGCGGAAACACGGCATGGCATGTCGCCCTCGTATAACATGCTATTAGAGTGCAATTCCCGTAATAATTCGTCGTTTACTAAGCTCAAAATGAGCCACAGGCGGTATAAAACAAATACCCGTGACTGTGATTTATTTTGCGGTTAATAAGGTGCGGTTTGAAATTTAAAATGAGTCACAGTCGCGTATATTTTTTATGCTACATTGTGGTTTCTTTTTGCCGTAGTGCGAAGAGTGGGAGTTACACGGCACCTTTACGTACCCCAGCAGTGCTCGATAGGCAATCTGCTCTTGTTTCTCGAACCCGGAACTCCTGATTCTGTTGTTCTCGCTCTTTTTTAAGCGCAAGCTGCTCGCTGAGCGCTCGGACCAACTCCTCGTTCCGACGATTGGCGGGATGGAAGTATTTGTTGTGCAGTCTGAAATGATAGTAGCCGTGGTCGATTGTCATATCTGAATCGAACGCTATGACTGCGCACGCACGTGAATTTTTGTTTGAGGAAAAGTCTGAAGAAGACAGGATGCGGGTTAATCGCACTCCAAATTGGCATTTTTAATTTTCACTTTCTTTGCCTGGACAAATTTGTTTGGTGGTTGGAATGTAACATTTATCGGTATTTTTCGATAACATTTTTAAATTTTACGCATGTTCCGAAACAAACGTAGTTTTTTCTGTAATCAATATAAACTTTTGCCATTTTTCAAGAAAATTAAATTAAAATTAAAAAATAGAATAAATTTTACCTTGTTAAGTTTTTTCATAGTTTGTCATAATAACTTCATAAGTCCATAAGTTTTTGTTCTTTTTTTATAATAACAAAATCGCAATTTACAATTTAATTGTGTGTTCCTAAAGAATTCCAAATTTGTATTTCAAATCAAAGAAACACAATTTGGTTTAAAATACCGCCTTGGACATCCCTCCCCTATTCCGCCCCCCCCCCCCCGCAAACGTAGGTGGGCAGCCTCCCGGGTTTGGGGTATACCTGACCCGACCCGCAAAATTTGGGTTGGTTGGTGTCTCGAAAATTTTTTCGGGGTATACCTCAAATACCCTATTTTTAGCGTTTTTAGTACTGGGGGACCCCCCCCCCCTTCTGCCCGCCCCCTCCTCAAATTTTAGGGGGAAAGGATGTCCGGTGTACCCCAAATTTTAGGAGGATGCTGAATGGGTGTTTTTTTTGGGGGGGTTAACCCCATCCCACCCCCTGCCCCCCTGTCCTTAAAAACGCAGAGTTCTGGTAATAGTTAATTAAAGTTTCTACTTGTTGTTTTTTTTTAAACAAACGTTTAGGAAACGCAAAACTTAATACGATCATGTCTTTTTGAAATGGGGCATTTAATTTCGGCAATTTTTCATTATTTTAAAAAAACTGATTTAATTAAATAAAAAAACCACTTTCGTAAAAAACCACTTTCTTTCATGAAAGCTTTAAAATAAGCTATCAAACATCAAAATGGGGCCAAGTTACATTGGAAAAACGAAAAAGTGCCGAAATTTAATGCACTACCCAGTTTAGTTAGCGAGTTATAATGTAAATCTGACAGTGGTTTGATCACTAAAAGAAAAACTTTCATGAGCTCCTTTTTTCTTTGTATACATGATTTCAACAACTTTTATTACATTTTTTTAATTATTTAAAAAGCGTTGGCTTTTTAGAATTTATCAATAATTTAGGAAGAACTTGTTTCTTCGTTACTACGGCAAAATGAGCCACAGTTCGTATAAAATATGTGTCTGTGACCCATTTTAAATTTAAAACAGGACCATTTTACCTACAGAATAAGTCACAGTCACGTGTATTTTATAACGACAGTGGCTCATTTTGCTGTAGTAACGACGATTTGTCTACAAACTTCATTAAAATATGAAAAAAAAAAGATTCTTTTATAATTAAAATAGAACGTTGAAAATTATTTATTAGGCGTTTTATAGATAAGAAACCCAAAAATATTGTTGAACAACCAAGTAATATTAAGCTTTAAAACACACGACGAAGTCTAAAACAAAATCAAAAAGACATGATCGTATTAAGTTTTGCGTTTCCTAAACGTTTGTTGAAAAAAAACAACAAGTAGAAACTTTAATTAACTATTACCAGAACTCTGCGTTTTTAAGGACAGGGGGGCAGGGGGTGGGATAAGGTTAACCCCCCCAAAAAAAACACCCATTCAGCATCCTCCTAAAATTTGGGGTACACCGGACACCCCTTCCCCCTAAAATTTGAGGAGGGGGCGGGCAGAAGGGGGGAGGGTCCCCCAGTACTAAAAACGCTAAAAATAGGGTATTTGAGGTATACCCCGAAAAAATTTTCGGGACACCAACCAACCCAAATTTTGGGGGTCGGGTCAGGTATACCCCAAAAACCCGGGAGACTGCCCACCTACGTTTGCGGGGGGGGGAGAAATAGAGGAGGGATGTCCAAGTTGGTATTTTACCAAATTGTGTTTCTTTGATTTGAAATACAAATTTGGAATTCTTTAGGAACACACAATTAAATTGTAAATTGCGATTTTGTTATTATAAAAAAAGAACAAAAACTTATGGACTCATGAAGTTATTATGACAAACTATGAAAAAACTTAACAAGGTAAAATTTCTTCTATTTTTTAATTTTAATTTAATTTTCTTGAAAAATGGCAAAAGTTTATATTGATTACAGAAAAAACTATGTTCGTTTCGGAACATGCGTAAAATTTAAAAATGTTATCTAAAAATACCGATAAATGTTAACCAATAGCTCCCATTTGAGCTATCAAACGTATTCCGTCCAGGATTACCAAAGATATAGTCCAAAATTAAAAATGCCCAATTTGGTAAAGTGCCGAAATTAAATGCACTTCCCTGTTTTCTTTAAGCAAGACATTTTTTCCTCAAACAAAAATTGATGTGCGTGCGCAGTCATAGTGTTTATTTCAGATTACAATCGACCACGGCTACTATCATTTCATGCACAACAAAGACTTCCATCCCGCCAATCGTCGGAACAAGGAGTTGGTCCGAAGCGCTCGCGAGCAGCTGGCGCTTAAAAAAGAGCGAGAACAACAGAATCAGGAGTTCCGGGTTCGAGAACAAGAGCAGATTGCCTATCGAGCACTGCTGGGGGACGAAAAGGTGCCGTGTAACTTTATTTTTCGCAACTACGGCAAAAAGAACCACAATGTACATAAAATATATGCGACTGTGACTCATTTTAAATTCCAAACCGCACCTTATTAACCGCAAAATAAATCACAGTCACGGGTATTTGTTTTATACTGACTGTGGCTCATTTTGCTTAGAAACGACGAATTATTACGGGAATTGCACTCTAATAGCATGTTATACGAGGGCGACATGCCATGCCGTGTTTCCGCGACTTAGCGCGGGCTAGACGAAAGTTTAAATACCCAACTAAGGCGTGGCGAAAAAATGTGCTAGGTGAAGGCGTATTCCAAGGAAAAGAAATTGGATAAAAGTTATGTGCCCAGCGGCCCAGGTTTAAATTTGGATTTGAGATATGTATTTTTTAAAAATGGTTATGATAAAATTAAAAGTTTGTATGGTTTCAAGATTTAAAAAACCATTGGTTTTCTGTAAAAGTAAAGTAAGAAATCAGCATCAGGCTCTAAGCAAAAATAACCCAAAACTAAACTCCTTAGCTTCAGGTGAACAAAACAAAACTTAATATTCGTTAAAGACATTTAATTAAGAGGTTGACGTTAGGAAATAATATAAGCAACCTATAAATTTCACTTTCGAACTGCGAAATTCGGTTTTTTACCTAAATTAAATTAACTAAAAAGTTTATACGGCACCGATATAAAGGGTAAATCCAATCTCAGTTTCATGTACGATCCACCGCCTGGATTTCCTCCGAAAGGGAGTCAAGCGAAAAATGAAAAACCAAAAAGAAAAGCCAAGAAACCTCATCGACACTAAGGGTAAAATATTGTACGAACAAAAAATACATTTTCGCAGTAACTAAAATAATTTGATTTAACAATAATAAATGAACATTAGCTCGGAATTTGTGAAAAAATATTAATAAGCAGGTCCGGCCCAGTTTAATAAAAAAACCGTTTAATAAAAACTACTCTTTTTTAAAGGCCACAAACTATAATTATAATCTCCGTATTTTCTCATTTTTATTCAAAAATGAAATTTAGAACCACAACGAAAGTATTTTGTTCTTTCCTCCTAAATTCTAAACTTTACTTTGTTTTTTGATCTATGTAAGCGCAGACCTGTGCACTGCCCCCCGGGTTAAAACTGGGGAGGAGGCAATTCCAAAATGGGGGGGCACGGGGGGCAACTTTTTTGAAATGGGGGGGGGCAAGCAGGGGGGGGGGGAAAGAGAAAAAAGGAGAAAAAAAGAAGGAAAAAGGGAAAAAAGGGACAAAAAAAGCGAAAATAAGGTAAAAATATGTCTAAAATGGCTTAAAATACATTGAAATAGGCTAAAATCTGCAAAAAATTCGCGATGATGGCGTCATCATAGATTAAAAATGACGTCATAATTTTAGGGTACTTTTTCATTTTTTGGCGGGGAGGCAAATCCTCCATAAAAACGGTGGGGGGGCATTTCCAGACCGTGCACAGGTCTGTAAGCGAGTATATAAAATATATACAAGAGAATGGCCGACTGTACATTAAATTTTTGACCAAAATTTTGCAAGAAAAATCGCACATTCTCAACTTTGTGCGACTTTTCTTGCAAAAATCTGCTATTTTCTGTTAGTTCTCCGCGCAGCGATTTTTAGCGCAATGTTACTTTTCTTGCAATAAAAATTGCGACTTTCATTGCACTCATGCTGTGTTTTTGCCACTGCGTATAATTTTGCACAACATATAAAAAGACTGTGCGTATTTCTAGCAAATTTTATTCAAAAATTTAGTGTACAGTCGGACATTCTTTTGTGTTATAGTCTTGATGTAAGTAACATACGATTTATTTTGGTTAAACAGTTTATAAAGTGTTACTGGTAAACAAATTAAACGATTGTAAAGGTTTTTTAAAATTTCACTATAGACTAGTTCTGAATAAACGTCTTTTACTGTACGAGAGAGGGTACAAAAAGAAAAAATAAAATTTAAAAAAATCGTAGTTTTCTTAGTTATTTTAGTTTAAACCTATGCTTAATTAAAATTGCTACACGATGATATTTTCACTAGGTCAAAGTGCTTTAATATATCAGTTTGTGCTAAATAAGTTTTGGCTTTTTGATTAAACATCACAATAGTTAGAAAGCATCACTAAAATAGTATTTTCGTGAACAATGATTTTAAATTAGCAAAAATAAAGTTGAAATTGGCGTTTCAAAACTAAATTCCAACCTACATGGGGTTTTTTAATGTTTTGAATGTAAAATTATTCAAAATTTAAAAAATAATTTTAAAAAGTGCATTCCAAACTTTTAAATAAAGCATTTTTTGTTATTGAAACATTAAAAATGTGAAAACCAAGCGCGTCAGCAACGCCATACCCACGAAGCGGCAAAAAACTAAAAATCCTCAAAAAATGCTTTTGCTTTTGTAATATTAAGAAATATTTAAGAAATTTTGAAAGGAAGAAGTCGAGATATTAAACCAATAAATATTTGAAATATTTTAAACCGTAAAATGTACTAGTCGATCACTGTTTCTCAATTTCCTCCCTACATATGATTGGCGCCAGCTGTATTGTACCCTCTTTCATACACTAAAAAACCCTTATTCAGAACTAGTCAATTGCTACATGATATTTTTTCTTTATAAAAAACAAAATAATAGTTGGCTGAGCTTGGTTAAATTTTTGTACAAAAAACGATTCAATTACTTGATGTTTTACCCTTCAAAAGACAGCTGAAAATCCCGGGGTGCTAAAACTAGAATGGCAGCGAGATGTTCTTTCGGCTTATCTGAAAAACCGGAAAACAGATACACCTCCAGCTCCAGTTGTATCCGCTACCTCTAACGACAAATGTGGTGAAGAACCTTCAACCTCAAAAACTTGCACAAACTCACCTTCTGTATTGTCTTTTAAACCGTCGGATAGACCCATGGTGACTCGTTTTAAAATGCGATCCATTGAATGCCAACAAACTCATTTTTCTGAAGAAAAAACATGAATTAGAAACCGGTTCCACTTACTTCCTCCAGAGAAGAAAGCCAAAATTTTGGAGGAATTTTACAGGAATGAAAGAAAGAGACGAACGCAAGTGGAACCGCGACAGCGCCACCTGGCGGTGAAGGATAGCTTAGACCGAGAACTAAAACAAGAATTAAAACGGGTTAAAAAAGCAGAGTTAAAAGTCAAGAAAAGGTTAAAGAAAAAAGCCAAAACTGCCAAACTCAAAAAAGCAATAAAAGACGCAGAATCAACGGTGAAATGGATTTTCAAGTCGTAAAAGTGATGACGATTTGATTATGATATGAATTTGTATAACCAGTGGCATAGGTGGGCAAGGGGGGGGGTTGGGGGGTTATACCCCCCAAAGTTTCGGATTTTGCTGACACCCCCCCCTTAAATTTGGGGTACCCGGGGACACCCCGACCCCACCCCCAAATTCGCCTCTTGAAGAAATATTTTTAAGCGTCATAAAAAGACAAAAAATTTTCCGCGCTTCGCGCAGAGTGTTTATTGCCTTGTTTATGTCATATACTTCATTTTTTCTCCTATTATTCAACAAACATTAATTAAACATTATTAACCTTTTATTAACGTTTTAAACACCTGTTTTAAATGTAAAGGGATAAAAAACCTTAAATTTTGTAATAAACATCATCTGGAATTAAAATTTCTAGTGTATTTTAGCGCCTTAAATTAAAAATTTTCTTCCCGGGGGGGGGGGGGCATTCTACCCCCCGGACCCCCCTGACAAGGGCCTCTGCCCCTTGACCCCGCTGGGGGCTCTCGTCCCCTAAACCCCCCATTACTGGGGGACTGCCGCCCCCCAGACCCACCTTCAGGGTTAGTATTTACCCCCCTCAGACCGCCCCCCCCCCCTCAAATGAAATTCTGGGCATGCCACTGTTCTAGACCCCCAAATTTTTATCCTTGGCAACCCAAAAGGGAGGTCGAACTCCAAATTTTTCCCTTTGCCGACCGAAAAGAGGGGTCTAGACCCCCTGGTTACGCCCATGTATGTATATAATCTTTAATTAAATATAAGATTATGGATTAAAAAGTTTGTGATACTTGATTTTATAATCAAGACAATATAATTACTATTCTATTATTACGTAATTATTAAAAAAAAACTATGATTTCTAATCTAATTCTAAGAGTATATAAACACATTATTATTAAAAAAATTAAAAAATAAAATTTATAAGTTGCAATAAGGTCTTATTTTAATTTTACACAGTTTTAAAGCATTTATAAGCTTGTTTTAAGTTTTTTTACGCGTTTTAAGCCCATTTTAAGGCAGCGCGGAAATATTGAGTACACCCCCCACAAAATTTGGGTCTTGCCAGAGACCCCCTCCCTAAAATTTGACCCCCCCCCCCCTTATCCTATACCCCCCAAAACCCGAGAGGCTGCCCACGTATGACCAGTGGTGATGTTCCTACCCGCTAAAATCAAGTTCCAGAGCTCCGGTTATTATAAGCAGGTTGATAAGGAGCTTGAAAATGCAAATTAAAAAAACTGCCTGGAATCAAGGGCGTTGTTGTTGTTGTTGTTCATTGCCAGGGGTTTAAGTAATTCCTTCAAGGAACCTGACCGCATCCACTGGTCTTTCCGAAAGATCTTCTATTTTGAGTGTCGTTGGATGTTGAGGGCATATGAAAAGGTGTTTTACGTCATGTGGTGTGCCCCTGCAGGGCGGGGGGCATTCATTTTTAACAGAGTTGTTGATTCTGGATTTGAATGAATTGAGGCAGTGGCAATGTCCGGATCTGAGTTGTGCCAGGAAGGTTCTTGACTTCCTGGAGAGTAGTTGCTCACTTGTGTTGATTGGTGGCGGTATTCTTTTTAAAAGTGAGTTAGGTTGGAGTTGTGAAATGTTTTCTTTGACAAAATAAGAATGAATGTTTGATTGTATGGTTTTTTCTGTAAGCATGTGGTTGTAGAAACTTTTGGCTATTGGTCCAAACTTTGATTGGAGGGAGTGCTTCATCTCTCTTGGTCTATGGTCATTGGCTGTGATTCTGTTAGATGGGTGTGTTGGCTGCATGGTTTTTGCTAAAAATTGTGTTGAGAGAAGGTTGGTGTGGCTTTCGATTGGAAGGACTTTAGTTTCTTGATGAAGATGGTCGGTTGGGGTCATTTTGTGGCAGCTGGTTGCTATCCTGAGGGCCGTGTTTTGAGTTGCTTGTAGTTTTTGAAAATGAGATTTTGATAGATTGGGTGACCATATTGGGGCTCCGTAGTTGAGAATTGGGCGTCCTATAGTGTGAAAAGTAAAAAGCGTCCTATATAGTGAAAAGCGTCCTATAACTGTTGACTTTTCTGTTGATAGTTTGAGCTAGTTTTTGTCCAGATATTGATTTCAAATGTTGAGGTAGTTGGTGAGATCGAGTTCCATTTCAGTTCTCTTGTTTCTGTTGGAGTAAACTGTGGTATCGTCAGCATAAGAGACTATTTTGAAATTAGCTGGTAGGGGTGGTAGATCAGAGATATAAAAATTAAAGAGGGTTGGTGAGATTACTGAGCCTTGGGGAATTCCTGTTTGAACTATCCTGGCTTTGAAGGTGGAGTCTCTGAAGATTGTTTTGCTGGTTCTGCCTCTGAGATAACCACTGAGCCATCTGATGAGGTAGGCTGGCAGTGTGCTGTTGGCTAACTTGGTTATTAAAATATTGATGCTGATTGTGTCAAATGCCTTAGTTAAATCCAGGGCAGCTACTATTGTGCGTGCGATTGGGTGGAGCTTTTTGGTTAAATCTGGTGGCTATGTCGGTTGTGAGTTGAAGCAGGGCAGTAGTTGTTGAATGTTTGGGTTTGAATCCATACTGATCTGGGTGCTGTTTTAGATGTTGGAGAAGGATCGGTTGAATTATTGCTTCTTAAAATTTTTATAGCTGGGCAGAGAAGAAAAATTGGTCTATAGGAGGTTAAAATGTTGAGATCCTTTCCTGGTTTTGGCAGTGGTATTATGAGTGAGGTTTTTTAGATGTGTGGTATGCTATTTGTTTTAAATGAAAGATTGAACAGATCAGTTAGGTATTTAATTCCAAGGGGACCAAGGTTTTTGAGGTGAAATATGGTTAGATTGTCAGGGCCAAAAGCTTTTGAGTTGTTTGCTGTTTTTATCGCTTTTTCGACTTCTGCGGTTGTAATTATGGCTGTATCCTGGTTAAGTTTTTTGATATTTCTGAAAAATTTACGGTTTTCTTTAAGAGTTTTAAAAGGTTTGTTTGGTGCGAATTATTTGTTGAATTTGTTGGCCAGGGTTATTGATTTGGGTTCCATTAAAATTTATAGCTGAATTTGGAGAGGGTGAGGGTTTATTGTCCAGTGATTTTATTGTTTTTCAGAGTTTTGTTGGTTTGGCTTTGTGGCTAAAATTTTCTAGAAAAGATTGCCATTTTTTGGTGGCATTGGAGCGAATTTGGTTGTGAATGTTATTGTTAAGTTCTTGTATCCAGGCGGAGTGTAGGTTGGTTAGGCGAAGTGTATCACGCTCTTTGATGAGCTGAATTGTTTCTGGAGTTAGATTGGGCTGAAAATTTTTGCGAAAACCAGCAGGGATGTTGTGCGCGGAAGCTTTGTTCAAGATTGATCTAAACATTTTTTCATCTCTTTTTACTTCTGTTGGTTTAGGGGTGTTGGCTAATTTTGTTTCAATTTCGTTTTTGTAGCTGGACCAGTTGGCTTTGTTGAGATTTGTTAAAGTTTTCCTGGTTATTGGGGCTATTGTCAAAGTAGTTTGGATGCTGACGATTATAGGTAGGTGGTCTGAGCTTAAAGTCGTTTGTGTATACCAGTCTGTTGAGGTGAGGAGTGAGTCTGAAACTAAGGAAATATCTGGTGATGTTGAGTTTCCCTTAGATGGAATGCGTGTTGGGGTGTTTTTGTTAAATGATGCCATATTCGAGTTGTTTATGATGTTTGCAATGTGGTCTCCTCTGGCGTCTGTGAGGCTTGAGTGCCAGAGGCCGTTTTGTGCATTAAAATCTCCTAGAAGAATGCTATCCTGATTGTTGAGGAGATGGTTGATGTCTGGCAGGTAGTTGGCGCTGCAAGAGCTGGAAGGAGGAATATAAATGTTGTAGATTGAAAGATTCGAATTGTTGAGAAGAATTTGCAGGCCGAGTATTTCTGTATGGGGGTCATTTTGTTGAATATCCAAAAGTTTTGAAGTTAATAGAGTGATGAACAAAAAAGAGCAGACCGCCTCCATTGGAACCCCGATCTTTTCTGAGTGTTGTGATTTTGGGATCTTTGGATTTACTGGAAAGTTTTGACTCTTGGATAGCAGCAATATGAATGTTGTTTTCGACAAAAAAGTTAGTGAGTTCCTGTATTTTGTTAGAAATTCCATTGGAGTTAAATTGTAAAATGTTTATAGTAGAGTTTTTAGTTGTTGTAGACGGTTGAGTAGATGAAGTGCATCTGTCACAGAGAAAGTTGTGGTTATATTTTTTTAGACTGTTTAGATTTGTGCATTTTAGGTGTAACCAATTTTTCATTTGTTGCACTGGACACTATTTCTGTTAACATTTTTGTTGCAGTGCGCGCACGAAAAAATAGTTTTAGGCGGGCCGGGGTTGGAATGAATGTCCCCGGACATCGCCATCAGTAACTGCGGCAGCCAAGATGGCTGCCGCTTAGCAAAAAAATGTATGCAGTCAGGCACAAAGTAGGAACCATAAGCTCCGGAAAGATTGAACGGTATTGGCCTTTCCTTCCTGGATGAATCCATTCCGGTCCGGGTAGAGTCGCTGCGTAGAAGCTCTGTCGTTGACTCCATCAAGGGCGTAGCCAGAAGAAGGGAGGTTATGGGGGATGTAACCCCCTTCTTCCCCCCATCGTCCCTTTGGGCTGGCAGAGGTAAAAATTTGGGGGTCCTGAAAGAAAAATTTCAAAAAATTTCCTCACGCTGCCCTCCGCTCACCGCTCGACATTTATATACCTTTTTACAACTTTTAAGTGTTACTGATAAGTGTCAATGATATTTTTTTAAAATTTTTTCGTGCTGTCGCACGATTTTTAATGTTATATACTTTTTGAAACTTTAATTGTTTCAAGTTTAAGTTAAAAACAATGCGAATAACAGCAACAAGAAACACTTCGCGCGAAGCACGAAAAATTTTACCCCTTTTTAATGTCTTTTGTAGGGTGGTTAAAAAATTTCAAATGCAATCCCCTACTTAAAAATTTCGCTCTTTTTAACACGTGGTGGTTAAAATTCTAAATGTAAACAGAAGCTTATATTCCAATCTCACTATTAAAGGCAAAGCCGAGTAAAAAGATTTAAAACACCGAAGTAAAGTTAAGTAAAAAAAAATATTAAGTCCAAATATAAAACTCGGAATTAAAATAAAATTAAAGCATTAAGTACTATTTAAAACAATGGTGTTGTGTGGAAAGTCGTTCGCAATCTTCCATGGTCAGAACGTAAGAAAAAGCAAAAGGAAGAAGAAGCAAATAAAAATAATTTAGTCTCGTTTAATTTCATGGTATTTCGATAGCTATGATTTTGTATCGTGTTTTTTTAGTTTCAACATTATAAAGATTATTATTTACAACATTGTATTTGCTAATAAACAACAAAAACAATGAAAACCGTAAAGATTTTAAGTTAAATATTAATGATTTTTGGGGCATAGCATATTCAATTTGTCGAAATTCGGGCTTTGATGCAAAAAAACTTCGTTCTTTCGCAAGCAGATTATTTTGATTTTTTTATTCAGCATTTGCGTCTTTAGACGAAATAGTAGCAAAGATCTGTCGAAGTGGAATTTGGACCCATTGTGCGTAGCCGTAAACGCTCTTCAAATGCATATTCCCCAGCGAAAAGTCGAATATCATCTAAATATTTAAGATAATTATTTAATATAATAATGTGACGACCCAAAGTAGAAGCGAAAATAACCAGGCGCTGAAAAATTTAGACAGCCAAATTTATTGAAAAATTTGGCCGATACAAGAATTGATCCCCTAACCTCTAAAGTCGACTCTGGCGTGCTATCCATTACACCATAGGCCGGACACTGAAAGGGGAAAGATAATCGCCTTTTATTAACGCTTGCACTTTGAGTTTTCACGGAAGGGACACAAATGTGTCACACATTCCCACCAAGAGAAGAGCTGACCTCAGCCTCTTCGATTCAATCCACACACCTCCACCAGCCCCAACAAGCCCGTCTATTTACCGTAGCACGGGGGGTACACTGGTATACAAACCTGGAGGTGTGTATCGGCCACCAAATATGTGACGACCCAAAGCAGAAGCGAAAATAACCAAACGCTGAAAAATTTAGACAGCCAAATTTATTGAAAAATTTGGCCGATACAGGAATTGAACCCGTAACCTCCAACTATGGCGACTCTGGCGTGCTATTCATTACACCATAGGCCGGACACTGAAAGGGGAAAGATAATCGCCTTCTATTAACGCTTACACTTTTAGTTTTCACGGGAAAGACACAATGTGTCACAATAAAATGAAAGTCTGATAATTATCCGATTAAGTAGCAGTGGCAGTCATAGGCTTGCATTTTGAAAGTCTGGAGATCGAGTCCTAACGAAGGAGACATGCTATACTGTGATAACATTTAAGGTATTTTTAGTATAGACTAGTTCGGAATAATGGTTTTTTAGTGTGGGAAGAGGGTACAATAACTACTAGCGCCAATCATATGTAGGGGGAAAATTGAGAAACAGCGAGCGACTAGTACATTTTACGGTTTAAAATATTTCAAATTGTTATGGTTTAAAATCTCGACCCCTTCTCTTTAAAATTTCTTAAATACTATAAAAGCAGTTTTTGGGGATTTTTAGTTTTTTTTGCCGCTTCGTAGCTACGGCGCGGCGCTGCTGGCGCGCTTGGTTCCCTCTTTTTTAATGTTTCAATTACAGAAAATGTTTAATTTAAAAGTTTGGAATGGACTTTTTAAAATTAATTTTTAAAATTTTTATTAGTTTTACAACCAAAACATTTTAAAAAACTTTGTAGGTTTAAAATTAGTTTCGAAACACATATTTCAACTTTATTTTTACCAATTCGAAATCATTGTTTATGAAAATACTATTTTAGATATGATTTCTAACTATTGTGACGTTTAATTAAAAAACTAATATTTATTTAGTACAAACATATATTAAAGCACTTCAACGTAGTGAAACATATCATCGTGTAGCAATTTTTATGAAGTATAGGTATAAACTTAAAAAACTAAGAAAACTAAGATTTTTTCAAATTTTATTTTTTTCTTTTTGTACCCTCTCTCGTGCAGTAAAAGACGCTTATTCAGAACTAAAGATAAATTCTATCAGGGTGAAAATAGATGAGTGGTAAAGTAACCACTCGTTCTTTAATAAAATATCACGTGCAGAGAAACACATAACGCAACTAAATAATAATTGGTTCCATAACCGCTGAACGTTTTTATTTAATTTTTCTCGCTCGCGGGTTGATTGTTTATTTTTTCCTGGCGGAGAGTGGTTACGCCCTTAATTTCAGCCTGGCAGACTTTAGCTTTGTTGTGCAGTTAATGGTATGTATAGTTATTGCGTTTGCAGTTAGCGTTAAGTAATATCGGTCTTACGTATCCTGCTTTAAACGAAACAAATAAAGTGAATTAAAAATTTTATAAGCGTAATAGTTTAAAAAATGCCTAACTGATAAGATTCTAGGACTCGAGGGTACTGAGCTAAGAAAAAAATACGTTTGCCACAAATATGTAAATTTTTTAAACTGAATGAGCTGAACTAAATTTTTATGGTTGTTTGAATGCGTAGACAATTACACGTTACATAAGTCGGTTCGTTTTTAATTATAAATAACATTTTTGCTACTTAAATATAATGCAATATAATAATTAAAAAACTTTGTAAATTGTTGAAAAAACATCATACTAATTAAACGAAATTTTTAAAGGTCACTTAAGACGCAATTTAATTTATACAATGACTTTTTAATAAAAACAATAATAATGTTTGAAACACACTTTAAAGCTCTGGAGCTTCGAATTCCTGTCTTTGCAAAAAACAAAAGAATTTATATTAAACAATCATAAGTGGAAAGAGAACACCATTGTCAGAAGTTATATAATTACTGTTATTCTAAAACATATATTTGTATGAAAATACGAAGCGAATTCTGCAGTTTTTTGCTGTCATTTTTTTAAACTCTTTTCATCGATTCTTGATTAAAATAATTCATTTTTTGATAAAATCTTTGAAAAAATAACTTCTGCAAATATAGATCTCAGTAGTAATGTAAAAAATATATTCTTGCCTTTTTTAGTCCACTCTATAGCTTAAGGAACTCACTTGAACACATGCTTTGATCATTTTTAAAACAAAATGTGCTTTTAAAACCTAAAAACATACAACAATTGTTAGATTTTTCACTTGTGATATTTTATGCATTTACATCTAAGTATAGAGTGGTAAGTAACTAAAATAATCCAACTACAGATCATTGGGAGTCTTCAAAATCCCACCATTGCACAGTAAACTTTATTTTCCTAAGCCTAAGCAAAACCCAAAAAATAAGCTAAACTTTATCATAATATTTTAATAATAGTGTGCCTTAAAAAAATACGGAATAATTTACTTTTAAACAAGGCAAGCAATTGTTTTTCAAAAAATATTTTACTAAAATGTTTTTGCAAGGTTATTATTAGCAGTACTATTTGCAATTGTTTTTGCAGTTATTTTTTCAGAAGGCATTATTAAGAATTTGTTTTTTCTACACACCACAAAAAATAACCACAAAAATTTTTTGACAGCACAATCAAAGCATAACAGCACAGCAACCCTAATGTTTATTAACTTTCGAGTCGTCTCATAGCTTCTCAGCATTTTTATTATTTAAACTAGCCTTGAAAAATGCTCTAAGAATAGAGCAGGAAAAAGGGGCGATTTTTCCCCGGGCGTAGTTTAGACAGAAAAGATGTAGACTAGTCTGAGATGGACATTATGTGGACTATAGGAAATTTGCATTTGGTTTGGCCAGCTGCTCACTAAATAAAAGTTTCTACGATATGATAATGATTTGTTTATACATTGATCTAATCACACAGCACTGTTGCATTTTTTTTTAGTTTGATGAAATGTCAATTGAAAAATTCATACTCACAGCAATCTTTGACAAGCGCGAAATCGCCACTTTTTCAATTAGAAGGTTATATTTGTATGTTAAGAAACAACTATAAATTTGAAAAAGTGGCGATTTCGCGCTTGTCAAAGACTGCTGTGAGTATGATTTTTTTCAATTGACATTTCATCAAACTAAAAAAAATGCAACAGTGCTGTGTGATTAGATCAATGTATAAACAAATCATTATCATATCGTAGAAACTTTTATTTAGTGAGCAGCTGGCCAAACCAAATGCAAATTTCCTATAGTCCACATAATGTCCATCTCAGACTAGTCTACATCTTTTCTGTCTAAACATACGCCCGGGGAAAAATCGCCCCTTTTTCCTGCTCTATTCTTAGAGCATTTTTCAAGGCTAGTCTACCACTTTTTTTGAATTAAATTAAAAAATAGCCTAATAAACTATAGTTTTAGCTGCGCAATGACATATGTTTATAATCATTCCGTTGCCGAGATAAAATAAAAAAAATAATAAAAAGAAGATGAATTTAAATTACAAAATTAACCCACGTTGTTTAATTATAGTTAGTGCGGTGCAGATGCGCTCCAGACAAAGTTTACCTACGTTCTCTAAATATAGTTGGCGCGATGCCGTGCGCCAATGATTGCAATTATAATTTTTAAAGTAAAAATAATAATAATAATAAGATGATGAACATGAATAACAAAATTTACTCACGTTGTCTAAGTATAGTTGGCGCGGTGCCGTGGGTTAAATTGCAGTTGGCACCCCGCACCACCGATGATTAGCGGCGCGTGGCGCTCCCGCGCCACCGACGCTTATTATTATTTTTTAATAAATAAAACTTTGAATTAATTTTGTCATCAGTAATGCAAGAATTAAAAAAAAGTACTCTGTTGTTTTTGCCGTTTTCCGCGCGGTTGAAGCAGATGGCGCTGGGAACTGGCGCCGTTTCTGCCACCAATTAAAACCGGTCTGCTATTTTTGTGCGGTTTTTATGAGGGGATGTTGGTTGTCTGCTCTGTACAATCCTTATTGTTGCCAAAAGGCTGTTATTGTGCGGTTGGGAGTTTTTATTTGTCTAATTTTCAATTTTTTATTTTGATCAATAAATCGCCGATAACAAGGACCTAAATGAAAAAAGTGCTTCCTAAGAAAGTTGCGTAATTCTTTCTTCTTTCTAATGAACCCATGTTTATTTTTGATCAATCAGTAACGAATGAGGAATATCGTTTTTAAGAATGGAGCGTTGGAATAATAATAAGAAGAAGAAGAAGAAGAAGAAGAAGAAGGTTCTGAATTTCAAAATTTACCCACGTTCTCTAATTATGGTTGGCGCGGCGCCACGGGGCTAAATCGCCCCGTGGCGCTCCCGCGCCACCCATGAAAAAATGCACGAAAATGTAGACAAATAACACGAAAATGTCAAACATGAAATTATTATTTTTTTATGTCTTCTCAATAATTTTTTTTTCATATTTTTATTTTTTATAAGTCAGTCAAAAAAACTAAATGATTTTTAAGTAAAACAAACTATTGTTGTGCAATAAGTTTACCCCGCTTTATGCGAAAAAGCTATGTTTTTTGCTCGTCAGTACCCTCGTGTCCAGTACGCTCGTGTCCCCTCTTGCATAATAAATTGATTTTGCTGCGAGGTTGTGGTGAACGTAATTTTTTTAAGCCGAGTAACTTCGTGACCAGTACCCTCGTGTCCAGTGCCTTCGTGTCCAGTGCCTTCGTGTCCCGACTGATAGAGGTGTCCACTGGTTGAGGTATCCAATATTATTTTAGTTGATAGTCAAAGTCAAATTGTACTCAGTTTTTAGTAGTCAAAAATAAATTGCAGTCAAAGTCTATCGTAAAGTTTCAACCCGTGCTTGAAAACTTATAAAACCGAATTTTCTTATCAGTACTTTACAAAAACGCAACTTTTATTGACTTTAACAAACGAAATAATAATAAAGTAATTAATTAAACCTTTTGTATTATTTAGAATAAAAAGCACCTCCTGTGAAAAGCGCATAAGAAACATTAAACTGGTGTTTCGAAAAGCGATATACACTCTACGTCTTAGCCAGCATAGTCGGACAGGAAAGGGGGGCGTTATACCCCCTCCCCAAAAAAATCTTAAAACTGCCGACACCCCTCCCCTTTAAGTTTTGGGGTACCCCGGAAACCCCCCTCCCCCCTAAAATTTTGGGGATCTCAGTAGTAAAAACGCTAAAAATGGGGTATTTGAGGTATATCCAAAAAAATTGTTTTAGGACATCCCCCCCGAATTTCAGGGGTCAAGTATACCCCCAAAATCCAAGAAGCCTCCCACTTTTTTTCTATTTCACCGTATTTCCAAATTCTCACTGGCCTTAGCGTGAAATAGGCAACTGTTTTTGGTTTAAAAGTCGTTGTTTATGACAAATAGACTGATGTTGTTTTTAAACGAAACAATTCTGTGTATTGCTAAATTTCTAAAACTATATACATTGTTTTTATGACTTGTTTTAGATAAGCCTTTATTTTTTCCAAAACATATACCAGTAATAATTTAAAAATAGTAAAACAAATTTATTTTGTGTGGAAATGCTAGCCAAAGCTGTCACGGATGAAACCGTTATTACCTAGCCACGCTGGTCCAGATCTATTGTTCTAAACGGAAGTAATCCTATACAATGTAGCAACACCTGCGCACGACTTAGTTCGAAAAGTGACGCCAGCATTTATCTAATAAGGCGCCGGCGCCCGCATTCTTTTAGAAATTTTTGCGCCTGCATTTTGAAGCCCTGTTTTTCCGCGACTCGTGATCACGAATACTATAGGACGTTTTGACTCAGGGTCCTTAAAATTCTGACGTTACCGTTTATTGTCTTGTCCCATTTTTAAGTCGCGAGCAGCGCAGCGCGCTTGGTCAAGGTAGTAGTGAGTTGGTTTTACGTGCATTTCATCGAGTTCGAGCCCTGCTTAATACTTTTTTGATTTTTCATCAAATAAACAAAAATTTAATTTTTTACAAAAAAACTCATTTTGAATTTACCATTTTTGACTTGACCCTTTACATTTTTTAACCAAAACTCAAACTATAATTCGAATTAACATATAATAAAATATGTTTTCTATAGCCTTAAAGTTGAGTGATTTCTTTTTTTTTGTCTTTATAACTTTGTGAGGAATTATCTGTTTAATAACATTGTTAAGAATGCTTTATTAGATCATTTTTAAATAGAAAATAGTGAAAATTATACGTGGTATACTGTTTTCTGTCCGCACGATAGCTTTTGGGTGTAAATGTTTTCGCCAAAATTGGGATTAAGTTACCCCAACATTTCTGGCTACACTTCATATTTTTATCGAAAAAATCGAGGGTTTTTTTACGGGAAACGTAATATCTCGACAAATACTGCACCAATCCTAACAACAATCACGGTATCAAATTAAAGTAGAAAGTGTTGTACAAAAGTTTAAAAAAATGAGAAGTAAGCAGAAAAAAAAGTAGAAAATGCTGCTTTTTTAAATGTAAATTTTGTAACTTAAATTTTTATACCGATTGCGAAATTTTTCAAGTACACAATTATCGCAAAAACGCCATTTTTGATAGGTTATATCAAAAATTATATAATATAAGTAAATTATTATGTTATATATTTTTGGTTATATGTCCTGAACCACTGGAGTTAATTTAATAAAAAAATTTTTGTGGGCTATATGGGGCAGAGGTATGGTTTTCACGAAAAATTATCAAAATCCAAGAAAAAAAGTTTAACTCAGTACCGCACCTTTAAAAAAGTGATTTTAAGCTTATATTTGCTTGACTTATGTTATAAAATATTATAATTGTTTTTTAAAATTTTATTTTTTTAAATTTAGTTTACAAAAACATTTTATGAAATATTCTATGTCATATTCTTAAAATTAACAAAAATAAGACGGAGCTCAAAAATTCTAAAAAGTGGAGCTCCGGACCTTCCGGAGTTCCAGGGAACATTATTAGTGCACAATAAAGTGGTGTCGTTACTCACCTGATAAACGGTGTCGTTGTCCGCGGCTCCTCCGTTCGAAATATGCTTGGACCACAAGGTTTTGGCTGAATTGAGATCGTGCTTCTTCTGCGACTGAATAAGACGTAGAATGTTATTTCTTCGAGTTATTCCGTTCCATGTGGTGGAATCGTTTACCGGCAAAGTCCCTAAAGTAAAAAAGTGTCAATTATGAGCGGGAAGATTTCCGTCAAAACAAAAAAAAAATTATTCCATTTAAAAAAATGTCATCGCAATTTGTACGCGGTACTTCGGAAGTAATCACGATTATTTTATAAAAAGAAACTATTGAGACATAAAAAAAGCTTTCAATTCATTTCAGCGCTATTTGTATCAAACAAAAACAATCAAAATTTATAAAAGCTACAGATTGAATTATAATTGATTGATAAACATGAGAGGTGCTAAATTGTTTTAATTTGATTGGTTACTACATAATACAAATCCCATTTTTATTCTCTCTTGAACATATAAACCACCATGCTTGGTTCGCTTCTCAGAACGAGTTTCATACTATAGGTGCCAAATCACCCTCTAAACCCTAGCTTAGAAGGAAAGAATATCCACCCCGGTGTAAGAGAGAGAGAGAGGCAGTCGCTTATAAATTGAACGGAAAGTAGGGAATGGATTTCGGATTAATAAAAAATCAAAAAAGCTAATTTTAAACAAAAAATATAAAATTGCGTCATATGTTCGACAACAAAATCTGAATTGCTTAATCAAAACAGGCATAACGCTTTTTTTCGGAAATCTTAACACCATCGCTTTAAATAATAATTAATTACCTTTCCAAGTAGAATTCATAAAATAATTAGTAAACGCCAGAGTTTGGTCGTTTCCAACCTAAAATTGAACAAAACAAATTCACAAAAACAAATTTTACAATGTCACAGAGTTAGTTTGTGCAAGTTCTCTCCAAATAAACAAAGTGGGCCATGTCATATTTCTCACAATAACAACAAAGACATGTAAAATCATTAAAATTACAGGTAATAAAAATCCCTAGTTTTGAAAAAGGTCTGGTCGTCCTGGAGGTGTCTCGAAACGAAAAAGATCAATTGTAACAAATTTGTGTTCTGACAAGATCCAAAGATTTACATTAGGAGGGATAACGCGTGAATTGTTTGTCATGCCCTGGGAAACTTCTATGATAACTAGCAGCTTAAAAATTTCAATATTACAGTATATCCCAACTATATTTTTCAAGTAACTTTAATTTTACCAACCTGATATTTCTTGATGTATGGTTGTAAATAGGGAGCTGTTTCATATCCCGCACTGAGTGTCGCATTAGCCGCTCCTAATATAAGTGCCAGGTCCGGTCTCATCCCTTATATATTAACAGTTTTATTTAAACTGAAAACCTATTTTTTGTTGTTTTTAATGTAATTGTTTTATATTAAAACTTCAACTATAAAATAGTGATTTTTTATTTAAAATTTTAAAGAAATTCTTTTTAATTAGTTAAAAAATAAAATACTAGCCTTGAAAAGTGCTCTAAGAATAGAGCAGGAAAACGGGGCGATTTTTCCCCGGGCGTATGTTTAGACAGAAAAGATGTGGACTAGTCTGAGATGGACATTATGTGGACTATAGAAATTTTGCATTTGGTTTGGGCAGCTGCTCACTAAATAAAAATTTCTACCATATGATAATGATTTGTTTATACATTGATCTAATCACACAGCACTGTTGCATTTTTTTAGTTTGATGAAATGTCAATTGAAAAAAATTATACTCACAGCAATCTTTGACTAGAGCGAAATCGCCACTTTTTCAATTTGAAGGTTATACTTGTATGTGTAAGAAACAACTATAAATTTAAAAAAGTGGCGATTTCGCGCTTGTCAAATATTGCTTTGAGTATATTTTTTTTCAATTGACATTTCATTAAACTAAAAAAAATGCAACAGTGCTGTGTGATTAGATCAATGTATAAACAAATCATTATCATATGGTAGAATTTTTTATTTAGTGAGCAGCTGCCCAAACCAAATGCAAATTTTCTATAGTCCACATAATGTCCATCTCAGACTATAGTTCACATCTTTTCTGTCTAAACATACGCCAGGGGAAAAATCGCCCCTTTTTCCTGCTGTATTCTTAGAGCATTTTTCAAGGCTAGTCTACCACTTTTTTTGAATTAAATTAAAAAATAGCCTAATAAACTACAGTTTTAGCTGTGCAATGACATATGTTTATAATCATTCCGTTGCCGAGATATATTTTTTAAATAAAAAATAATAAGAAGAAGATGATGAATTTAAATTACAAAATTTACCCACGTTGTTTAATTATAGTTAGGGCGGTGCAGTGGCGCTCCAGACAAAGTTAACCTACGTTCTCTAAATATAGTTGGCGCTATGCCGTGCGCCAATGATTGCAATTAAAATTCTAAAGTAAAAATAATAAGAAGAAGAAGATGATGAACATGAATTACAAAATTTACTCACGTTCTCTAAGTATAGTTGGCCCGGTGCGGTGGGTTAAATTGCAGTGTGGCACCCCCGCACCACCGATGATTACCTACCGGCGCGTGGCGCTCCCGCGCCACCGACGTTTATTATTATTTTTGAATAAATAAAACTTTGAATTAATTTTGTCATCAGTAATGCAAGAATAAAAAAAGTACTCTGTTGTTTTCGCCGATTTCCACGAGGTTGAATCAGATAGCGCTAAACCAACATCCCCTCATAAAAACAGCACAAAAAAAGCAGACCGGTTTTAATTGGTGGGAGAAACGGAACCATTTTTCTGTTTTTAATGCCATGTTCAGGAGACTTGGCCATTTAAAAGGAAGAAAGCTAAGGAGTTTCGTCCTTAACATAACAATAGACACCTTGCACTGGAACTCGGTTTATACATGAAGTATGCAATATACATAAGCGTCACCATAATGGATAATTACCGTACTCCTACTTATCTTTTGTAGTATGCAGATCAACCGATCGAAATTTCGCGCGCTTTCTATCGGTTGATCTGCATACTACGAAAAGATAAGTATGAGATACGGTAATTTCGCGCGCTTTCTATCGGTTGATTTGCATACTACGAAAAGATAAGTAGGAGTACGGTAATTATCCATTATGGTGACGCTTATGTATATTGCATACTTCATGTATAAACTGCGTTTCAGTGCAAGGTGTCTATATTGATTTTAAACTGAATTAATATTGAAGTTTAAAATCTTATTTTTAAAACTATTTTTAACGTTTTTTTAACGTTTTTTAGTAATAAATTTATAAATTTTTTATGTTTATATAATAATATGGTGTTGCTTTTTTAATATAAAACGGAGTTTTGAACTTCCGAGAGTGGTACTCTGGGCCTCTTGCTGATTACTGTAGTTATTGCAGATTCAACTCTTTACTTAAAAAATATATTCTTTAGTCTGGTGTAAAAAATGAAAAAATGCTAATTTAAAAAAGCTAAAATAAATACGTTTCTTTTTTTAAGCTTAGATATTTGATTACAGCCGACTAAGGTACTTTTAATTTTGGTCTCAAATACTTAATTTACATATGAAAAAAGCAGAAAAACTGATAATATTGTTTTGAATATGGGATTTTTCTTCGTTCCTCTTAACTGATAGTCTAGCCGCCAAAAGGCTTCGGAACTTTGCACTGCTCTTAGGATATTGACTTGCAAGCCTTGAACCGGATAATAGCAAAAACCAGCTAAATTATTATTTCTATATGATAGTAATTTTTTAGGAAATATTGGAAACAATTTTATGTGTACAATCAATCTGCAGATTTATTCCGCTTTAGTCTACAAAAAATTATAAGAAACAGGCTTTACTAAATATGTGGCTCATAACTAATTTTATGATAAATTTATCAAATTTATTTATCACTTTTTTAAAAAAAAAGTGGTTTTACCAGAAGGGCCTCCGTTGTTGAATTCCAAAAATATCTCCTGGTTATTGATGCAGTTTTGACAAAATATCTGACCTGGCATTGCAAGTATCGCCGTTGGATACTGATTCTCCTCTACTATTATCTAAAAAATAATATTTTAATGTATTAAAATGAGTAATGGAACAAAAGTTTCATTTTGTATCGTCCTGTGCATCTTACGACCCTTTTTATGGAGTTTATGAAACTAAGGTAATATAAAAAAAACGTTGAGATAAGACTTACGGTAACCACAAGATGTTTGCCTACATCGTGGAATGGATAATACATATCGTAGTTCCTCAAAGCGAAGCCGCGGTCAGTGGTGGACCTTGCGGGTGGAATATAAGCATAGGCGCAACCATCTTGAAACGCGAAATAAGAATGATAATCTCTGCCCATGGATGCCGAGTTTAAGCCTGTGATTTAATGAAAGTGTGTTACATTATGTATATTCAGTTTGTTCGCGTATTACAATTCTGAGTAAATCCTATAGTATGTACTAGGAGAAGAATAAATGAGCATATCTCGCTCAAAGAAAGGTAAATTTTCAGGAAAACTTCATTAAAACTGTTATAACCCTAGCTATATAATGTAACTGCTCTTTTAATCAACTTTTTTGTTGATGGAACACGCTTACTTGATTTTTTTTCATTCTACATAATTTTTGTACAAAGTTTAGTTTTAAAGATTGTGTTTGGCTGAAGTTGGTTAAAATTATGAAATATTTGTTCCTTTTTTTATTAAAACAGACAGAACAACGTAAATAAAAAACAACGTCGTTTGAAATTTAATTCCATTTGTATTGGTGAAAATGAGATATCAATTTTACCTGGGCATGTCAATGGTTCGTTCCAGAGAGCGAATAGAACCATGGAATTCAAAATCCTTGCATCAGCAAGAGTCAAATTAGCTCCAACAGCTTTTTTTCGTATGTGTAAATTTCTCAGACATTTCTACAGTTTAAAAAATACCCTCAACGTTTAAGAAATATAACAAATACATATTATTTGCTAACAAAATTAAAATATTTTTGTAAGTTTTTGGCTGTAATTTTAACTATAAAGAGCCAGAACGCGAAAACCTACCAAACTTTTCTTATAGTATATTCCATTGTGCTAAAAAATTATAAACTTTTAGTAGATTATCTGCATATTTTTAATATGGATAGATAATTTGTTGTGGAAAATGTGAATGTAAAAAAATTTACACAACACCTATTCCTCGGATAAAACGATCGAAAGTGGTGCCATAGCGTCTGTGCCAAATGTTAGCGGCCCATTCCATTCCAGCCTGTGTCCAGCCTAAATAAATTCGCATATGCTATTGTGTTATATATTATATATCGCATAAATACGATGACCCATAAATACAGTTGTGTATTTGCGTCACAACTGTTTTGAAAGATGTTTCTGTTAATTAAGGAAACATTGATTTCTTTTTACTGGCTGAAAAAGTCATAAATAGTTCATTTTAAATGTATTTACAAAATTATGTTATAATTACAAAATTAATTAAAATGATTATGGCTAAAATATGAACAGGATATTATTACCTAGATTATCATCACTAAGTTATAGTTTATATATTTGTGAATTTGCGTTATGCAAATAATTTTTTTAAAATCTTAAAATGCGCAGATTGGTTTCAACTTGCGGCGCGAAAAAATTAAGTCAATATGAAATAAAATTTTAGAACCATTTAATTTCAGAAAAAAAACTTAGGAAAATAGCATTGATGAAAGCCAATCAGAAATTTTACACTTCAGGCTATGTAGAATTTTATATTTTTTAAAAATGTCTACTTGTGTTAAAAAATATAGCGCCTTTTTCATATTGTCTTTTTTGTAATTTTGTTTTGGACAGGTGTCTCATGCGGATTTGAAACACGGGATAAAATCGGGGTAAACAACGTCTTTCTAGACTTGCTCGGGTAAATATAATAAGTAGTAAGTTTTCAGAAAAATTATTAATAGAAGATGGCAGGGCGAAAACGTCCAAAACTTGGATAAAAGGCAGCTAGGAAGTAAGTGGTACTGCTTATTGAAGCAATGTTATAGTAGGCAAGTGGGTATCTAAATTCACCTCGATGCAAGTAATAAGCAGCAAAGTTTACATATGTACCTCAATGTACCTAGGCAGGTAAAACAACACTTTTCAAAATAAAACAACCATTCTATTATTTGTTAGTTTCAAATGTTTAAGATGCCTTTTATTCTGAAAAAAGAATTGTTATTAGCTGTTGTATGACAAAAATAAAATGTTAATTCGTGGTAAAACAGAGGCAGTTGTCCAAAATTTTGTAAAATGTTTGGGTATTTTTGGGAATTTTTTTATAAATTTCTGATATGAAGTTCTTTTTCTTGCATTGAATAAAATAAACATACGTATTACCTAGTTTTCCATAGTATGTTTTAACGATGCGTAAAGTTTGTTCAAGTTCTTCTTTCATGATTTGCCCGTAATTTGTTCCCATAACCATATGGCTTCCTTTTTAAGGTATGTGGCGTGTAACTTAATTGATTTTGTCTCAGGCTAAGGATGCACGTTGTATAGTGTACTAAAGATAAATTCTATCAGGGTGAAAATAGCTGGATGGTAAAGTAATCACTCGTTCTTTGATAAAATATTACGTGAGAAGACGCAACTTAATGATAATTGGTTACATAACCGCTAGAAACTTTTTTTCATTTTTTTCGCTCGCGCATTTATTGTTAAATCTTCCTGATGTCGAGCGATTACGTCCTTAAATTCAGCCTGGAAGACTTTGGCTTTAAAAAACTTTGTGCTAAAAATTTACAATAAATGACAGGTCACGTAAATAAAATAGCTGCGGCAGATAAAACGAAACCGTAAACTACCTAAAAAAACATTCAAAAATAATTGCATTGCCAAAATTTACTTTAACCAGGACCATAGGTGATTTAAAAATATTGATTTTCTCTTAGGTTTACAGCTGTGGAGTTGGAGAATAATGCAATAGGTAATTTTGTCAATTTGTTTCTCCAAATTATTAAACGCGATAAAATATAATCTTAAAAATGCTATTAGAAAAACTTAAATTAAGAATTGTCTATAAGTAGGTAGGCATACATGGATTCGCGCAATATATTTTTCATAAAATGTAGCGCCATTTGAATGAAAGTAAAATGTCGATGCAGAATGGCGTAGATGCTTTATTTAGTTTATATGTGTTATTTAATCTCATTTTAATATAGCCTTCCTTGGGAAATTATTGAAGTTGTTTTTGTTTAAATTCCACGCCACCCTTTAAACAGAGCACTGAAACATTGCCAATTTGGCAGGCATTGCAGGTGGCGCTGCAATCGCAGGCGTTATTGCAGCCGCTGCTGTTAAATCCCACGACAAAACTGTCTATGTTTAGAGACAATCTAAATGAAAAATAAAGTGATATCTAAATTAATATATTGTCTCAGCTAAATAATTTATTATACTTATTGTGTGGCCGACGCATAAGAGTACTGCACGAAACAGTACCACAAAACAGTCCCGGGTTCCGCAAACGAGTACGCACGAAAGAGTACGCCACAAAAGAGTACTGTCAAAAAACAGTACTACACATAAGAATCCTGTGTAAATTGCATTTGCTACACCACGCGACTCTGACACATAACAGTACTGGCACAAAAGAGTAATGAATGTATTCACGTTTTCAGAGTCTGCGTTTGACTCAAAACAGTACTGACACAAAAGAGTACGGAACAAATAACTTAATGTTAAAACGATTACTATTAACAGCTGCTTAACTTAACTACAATAAAAATCAATGAGCAGCGTTATATATAACAAATTCTTTTATTTTTATAGTTTACATAAGTATGAACCAGCCTTTAAAACTTATTTTTAAATTTTTAAATTTTTTAAAAGATTTTTACAATTTACTGGTAGCTAAACCGTGGGTTTTTCCTGTTTTGTAAAAACTAGTTGGTTGGTTCGTTGGTTACACGTGCACCCAGTTGTCGACTTAACGACTAATTGTCCGTAAAAGTTATCTTTAGAAAACGAAATTAATAACTCGTAGCCAACAAATTACGCTTCATTACTAATGTTCCTTTCTACCATCCGGAGTTTGCTCATGTTTCTTTCAGGTTGCTCATGTTTAAATGAACGATTTCAACATTTAACTTAAACTATGTTTGAAGTTATTTTGTCTTTTAGGAATATTTTTATGGTATCTTATAAGTTTAAGAAAAATATTAATTTACAAAACAGTCTTGACAAAATATTCTATGGCATTACTTTTTATTTTTTATAAAATAAATTAAAATAGGGCGTAGCTTTGGAGCTCCGACAGTTTCTCTAAGCTTCTTAAAAAGAGCTTAAATAACATCACTAAAGTTAGACTTAGACTAAATCCTTCAGACTTAAATTCAGGGCGTAACCGCTTGCCGTCAGGAAGAAATAAACAATGAACACTTAAAAATAAAAATAATAAAAAAAAGTTTTCAGAGATTATGTATGTAACCAAAATTATTATTAAGTTATGTAAGGTGTTTCTCTCCAAGTGATATTTTCTCCAAGAACGAGTGGTACCTTTACCAGCTAGTCATTTTCACCCTGATAGAATTCATCTTTAATTTCCCTATATTAAAGTTTAAGTGTGTTAAGTGTTAGAACATTTTGTCGTTTGGTCATTGGTAAAGCTCCGGAATCGCACACAGTCGGACAGACAAACAGTTTATTTGCTAAACAAGATATAAAATGGTTTGAGCCTTTTTTACAGTAGATTTTCAAAACAACATTTTTTCTTAAATTGGGGCTAACATGAATTCCATACGTGTTGGATGTGTACAGCCCAATCTGCCGCCAAACTGCCGCCAAATAGCAGCCAAACCGCCGCCATTTAAAAACTAAGGTTTTAACTCAGTTATATGTAATTATGAATAATGTTAATGTGATATTTACATCTTTAAACAACTTTTTATAGTACAAAAAACTGTTAATCTTTTTTTATTCTACAAAAAAATCGAAAAAAAAACCAAGTTATGTTTCTTCAAGAAAATCTCCTTTTTAGACAGTAGCTAAGCAGATTAAAACCTATTGCGCCGTGGAGAATTTTGCTCCAGCAGCATAGCTATCAATATAGAAGCAGTTACCAATTTTCAGCGAGCGCCGCGCGAACTTTTCAGCGCGCAATATAGGCTAACTCGGTTTTACTCGACTTTTTTTACTCGACTTTTTTTTAAGGTTAAGCCTATGCGTTCCTAAGCCTAAGCGAAGCCTTAACAACAAACTAAATTTTAACATTTAGCTGCGGGAAGAAAGTTTAGGTTGTTTTTTAGGCTTTGCTTAGGCTTAGTAACGCGTAAACTTAACCTTTAAAAAAGTCGAGTAAAAAAAGTGTAGTAAAACCGAGTTTATATTTATAACACATTTTTGTAAATTTTAAAGTTAGAAAAATAAACTATGAATTAGTTAAAACCGTCTTATTATAAAATTTTTTAACTTTGACACCTTAGTTCCTAAATGGCGCAGTTTGGCGGCGGTTTGGCGGCGCACATCCAACACGTGAATTCCATCTAAACGAAAGTTTAAAAATTGGAAGCAGATTGGCATAACATCTTTATGCTATGCATAAGTTGTTTTTAAATATATTTAATTTTTCACCTTATAAATTTTCAACTCATAATTTTATGTTAGTCGATTATCAAAAAACAAACAATTTATCATACAAAATTTAAGCCAAACATTTTTAATTTAAACGAACGCCGGTTTTCCGAACTCCGGAACGCTGGTTTTCAGAGTTCGGAAGCGCCTTTATAAACACGAGCTCTTTATAAGCACTTTATTTGAAAATAATTTAACAACTTATTAAAGAGTAGTATTTAATTTCTCTTATTTTTTGCGAACTCAAGGTTCCTAAACAGGGATAAAAACAAAAAAATTGTAGAAAGTGGCTAAACTAACATGAACATTTTAAAATAAAAATTGGAGGATGAAGCTTTACATAATTCATTTAAGAAAGGCAGTTTTGGAGTTTCACGATATACAAAACCCTCCCATTTAAAAGGAAATTGTTCAGTGTTAAAGACCTTTACAGACTTATGACCTAATATAGCATCATTTCTAGCCAATTAGGGCTTGCAAAAAAATGCAGATCTTTCATCCTTTGGAGATCCAATTTTTTCTCAAGCGCTAATTGGCTGAAAGTGATTCTAACAGCTCCTCCCACAACCATTTCCACAGAGCAAAACATATGACGTGATCATTAAGCACACACTTCAATCTAAATTCGGCCCTTCTACAGCATCCTTCTACAATCCACAGCTCAGAGCCAAGAAAATCAACAGAAACGGTCACTCATATTTCACTAAAGAATACACCTCACAACTACTACAACCAAACATCTTACTGGGAACCAAACCTCCTGAAGTCCACTGAAGTGAACAACAGTTACCCAGGAAGGCCAGAACCACTCTGGCCCAACTCGGATCTAGCTACTGCCAGCAACTGAACTCTTATAAAACAAGAATTGATCCGACGGTCATCAACAGATGTCCAGACTGTGGTACACATCCGCATGGTGTTAATCACCTATTCAGATGCCCGAACCATCCAACGCATCTCACCACAATCCAGGATTTTTGGAGGAATCCACTGGAAGTGGCGGATTTCTCGCAGCTGTCTTGACATGGCAATCAATCAATTAATCAACGACGTGATCACGAATAATATATGACATTTTGAGGGTCCTTAAAATCCTGACGTGTTTTTGTTTAAATGATCGTTTTTTCGGAGCATGATAGCTTAACCCTTTGGGGTTTTTTCATCCATAAACCGCTGAAAATCCACTGAAAGAATTCCGGACCACCGCTGCTCAGTCTTAAACTTCGCGACGCGAAGTAGATCGGAGCCGAGCTTAACACAAAGCACCACTGGCGCGGAATCCCTTCTGCAGAT
This sequence comes from Microlaimidae sp. YZB2_3, assembly GCA_030248175.1. NCBI lineage: Eukaryota > Metazoa > Nematoda > Chromadorea > Desmodorida > Microlaimidae > Microlaimidae sp. YZB2_3. The sequence continues at coordinate 11,756 of JASAMX010032258.1, read as the reverse complement.
TTGCAGCGGAATAAATCCCAAAGGGTTAATAGCGCAGGAACATAACTAACAACTACTTTAGTTTCGTTAAAAAACAAAAAAACTCATGGATTATTATTTCAACCGATTAAATTTTTTAGCAAAAGTTAAAACGTGTTTTATTAGCATTCAAGAACACACGATTAAAATTAAAAAAAAATATTTTTTTAATCAAGATAAATTCGGAATTCCATGTTTTACTACAAGATAATTTGTATACACCGTTAGTGTTTACTTCTAATTACCTAATCACGAAAGAAAAAATAAATAGAACAAAAATACTTCCCACAACTACCACGACTCAAAAAGTATACTTTATTTTGGCATATTGATTTCTTAAATATGCAAATTTTCATTTCCATCAGTCAAATTTGATAGTTTCTGTACGCAATTTCTCAGTACTCTTTTGTGTCCGTACTCTTTTGTGTTGTACTCTTTTGTTTCAGTACTGTTTCGTGCGTACTCTTTTGCGAAACCCGGGACTGTTTTGTGGTAGTGTTTCGTGCCGTACTCATATGATTGGGAGCAACTTATTGTAATACAATTTTCTCTGCAGTAAAATATTAGGACAATTTTACTCGGATACGGATAGTATAAGCAGATTTGTTGTGAATACAGACCACGATGGTCAAAAACCTCCAATTTAACGGCGGTTGTTCAGGTCGGTTTTTAAAAGAGCCTCAATATTGCACAAGTTATGACTGATTTTGCTAACAAAAGATTAATTCAAAATTTTAAGTATTTGTTAATTTTTTATAAAAAATCTTACGAATTTTTATTACAGGTACGCGTTTAAAAAACGCGCACCTAAAAATATTAAAATTCTCTTTTTGAGACCCAGGACATACTTTAACATAGTAATTTATTGATTTTCGTATTTTTGCTGGTGAAGCTTAGTTAAGGAGGATGCGTCTATGTCTATGGGTAGTGTTAACATTTGGTTTGCTCCAAAAAGTAGTGGTGTTTAAATAATTTTTATGGTAAAAACTTAAAATTAAACGCACAAAACAGTAGTTTTACTCTACCACTTGCGTATAACTTGAAAATATTCTTTTCATCTGATTTCATTGTTTTTTATTAAAAGCGCGGTACCGAGTCAAACTTTTTGTGTTTGATTTTGATAACTTGTGTAACGTCCAGAAATATGAGGCCGAATAAATTGAGTTTTTGAAAGAAAGATTACGAAACAATTTGCTGTTTTTAGCTTTTTTTTTTTGGCTGAAAAATGAGCGATACAGGACTTGAACCTGTAATCTCCAGCCTCAGTACCTCATTGACTGACGTGCTGCGTTACACCATCGCTCGACAGTGTTACATTACAACTCGTATTTATAAGACGTCATATTTCTGAAACATTAACACAGCGGGAGTTGTGACACCTTCCCACCAAGATTGAAGCGCGCAGCCTTCCAATCTGACAACCATATAAGGTCCGAGCCACACGTCCACCACTAGTCCACGCCCTGCTCCTTAGAGCTAACCCTAGTTTCAACCTTCCGCTCACGGCAAGGCGGGCAAGGGCACATATGTGATGTACCAATGAACGTGTATCGCTCACCAAATGTAACGTCCAGAAATATGAGGCCGAATAAATAGAGTTTTTGAAAGAAAGATTGCGAAACAATTTGCTGTTTTTAGCTTTTTTGGCTGAAAAATGAGCGATACAGGACTTGAACCCGTAATCTCCAGCCTCAGTACCTCATTGACTGACGTGCTGCGTTACACCATCGCTCGACAGTGTTACATTACAACTCGTATTTATAAGACGTCATATTTCTGAAACATTAACACAGCGAGAGTTGTGACACCTTCCCACCAAGATTGAAGCGCGCAGCCTTCCAATCTGACAACCATATAAGGTCCGAGCCACACGTCCACCACTAGTCCACGCCCTGCTCCTTAGAGCTAACCCTAGTTTCAACCTTCCGCTCACGGCAAGGCGGGCAAGGGCACATATGTGATGTACCAATGGACGTGTATCGCTCACCAAATGTAACGTCCAGAAATATGAGGCCGAATAAATCGAGTTTTTAAAGAAAGATTGCGAAACAATTAGTTATTTTTAGCTTTTTGACTGAAAATTGAGCGATACAGGACTTGAACCCGTAATCTCCAGCCTCAGTACCTCATTGACTGACGTGCTGCGTTACACCATCGCTCGACAGTGTTACATTACAACTCGTATTTATAAGACGTCATATTTCTGAAACATTAACACAGCGGGAGTTGTGACACCTTCCCACCAAGATTGAAGCGCGCAGCCTTCCAATCTGACAACCATATAAGGTCCGAGCCACACGTCCACCACTAGTCCACGCCCTGCTCCTTAGAGCTAACCCTAGTTTCAACCTTCCGCTCACGGCAAGGCGGGCAAGGGCACATATGTGATGTACCAATGGACGTGTATCGCTCACCAAATGTAACGTCCAGAAATATGAGGCCGAATAAATTGAGTTTTTGAAAGAAAGATTGCGAAACAATTTGCTGTTTTTAGCTTTTTTGGCTGAAAAATGAGCGATACAGGACTTGAACCCGTAATCTCCAGCCTCAGTACCTCATTGACTGACGTGCTGCGTTACACCATCGCTCGACAGTGTTACATTACAACTCGTATTTATAAGACGTCATATTTCTGAAACATTAACACAGCGGGAGTTGTGACACCTTCCCACCAAGATTGAAGCGCGCAGCCTTCCAATCTGACAACCATATAAGGTCCGAGCCACACGTCCACCACTAGTCCACGCCCTGCTCCTTAGAGCTAACCCTAGTTTCAACCTTCCGCTCACGGCAAGGCGGGCAAGGGCACATATGTGATGTACCAATGGACGTGTATCGCTCACCAAATGTAACGTCCAGAAATATGAGGCCGAATAAATCGAGTTTTTAAAGAAAGATTGCGAAACAATTAGTTATTTTTAGCTTTTTGACTGAAAATTGAGCGATACAGGACTTGAACCCGTAATCTCCAGCCTCAGTACCTCATTGACTGACGTGCTGCGTTACACCATCGCTCGACAGTGTTACATTACAACTCGTATTTATAAGACGTCATATTTCTGAAACATTAACACAGCGGGAGTTGTGACACTTGTTATAAAAACCTTACCCCTGCCCCCAATAGCCCACAAAATTTTTTTCATCAAAATGTACGTGGTGGTTCAGGAGATATGACCCCCGAAAATCGCGTTTTTTTCGAAATTCTTTACTAAAAGATTTATCAATGAGTATGAAATTTTAATTTATAATAATTTTATTGAAAGAAAGCGGCTATTTTTTACTGTAATTTAATACCTTGATTATTAAGATTGGAACAGTATTTCTCGCGATATTGCGTTTTCCATACACAAAAACCCGGGTTTTTTTGCTAAAAATACGAAGTGTAGGCCAAAAAAGTTGGGCAAACGTAATCAAATACTGCCGTCACTTCTTACATATTTTTAGCAAAAAATCGAAGGTTTTTTGTACGGGAAACGTAATATCTCGACAAATATCGCACCAATCTTAACAATCAAGGTATAAAATTAAAGTAGGAACTAGCCGCTTTCTTTGAATATACATTTTTAACTTAGATTTTTATACCGATTGAACAATTTTTTAAGTAAAAAATTTTAAAAAGCGCGATTTTTGGGGGGTCATATCTCCTGAACCCATAAAGATATTTTTGTGAAAAAAATTTGTGGTCTAGTGGGGGCAGGAGTAAGGTTTCACAAAAAATCATCAAAATCGAGAACAAAAAGTTTGACACGGTATCGCATCTTTAAGAAAAGTAGTTTTTTATTTAAAGAATATTCATTTTGTCGTGAAAAACGTTACCCAGTTTTTGTCAGCGTCATAGCGGATTTTTTATTAATAACATATCTTTATTTCTAATAAAAACATATCAAAAGAATATATATGGTAATTAGTAAAAAGAAATAATATGAGATAATTTGAAATAATTTATATGATATTTAAATATTATTTGATTGAAATTTGTTGTTTCTGTTCTTAGATTCTAAATCTTTGATTAAATTATTATTATAATTATCTGATATTAATAAATTTCAAAATAACATCTATGAACTTACAATAATGTCAGCATAAAAATTGTCATAGTAAGAACAATTTACAATTTTTCTTTTATTTGAGATTTTTGGGTCTAAAAGTCTGTTTTTAGTATAAATATGGCTTAATTTTAAAAAATTAATTTCAGCTTTTAACAATGGCTTAAGACATTTAAAAAACATATACTTCTAAATATCGAATATCGTCGTTGAAACACATAAGAACGAGTTTGATGACAACTTTGCTTCCTTCATAAAAACAAAGGCAAACACATAAAAATTCAATTCTTGAGCTAAAAGCTTTTGAAACATGAGATCGTCTGAAAACATTTTTTTTAGCAAATCACTTAATTACTGTATATTAACCAAATTTGAGTTTAGAAATTTTAAGTGCCATAAAACATACTGACTTAGTCCGTTTCAAGAACACCATTTTGCCATTTCTTTTAAATTTAAAAATAAAAGAATCAATAACTAGGTAAGTACCAAAAAAGACACGGAAAAATTATAGAACGACTGTCCTAATATAAAATTTGTTAAAATTTTAAAAATTTATCAAAAAAATAAAAATTGCAAATTATTTTGTTAAGGGTACCTCTAAGAGCTTTTTAAACCTTCAATATTTTTGTTTTAAAAAAAATAAGCTCCCTAGCAAATTAGGTGATTATATTGTATTTTTTTAACCAATCAGTACGTGTAATTTTTTTAAATCGCGCCTTTTCACAAAATGTACAAACATTAATCAAGTTTTAGCCGGTAATAATTGACTTATCTTTTTTAATTTTGTTTAATTTGGTTTTTTACATTTTTTTGTGGTTTTCGTGGTAAATAGTCAATGTTTTAGTGCATCTAGTGTTAAATACTTAAAATCATTGCGTTCAGTCAGCTTTAATTTACGTTTAAAACATGTTAAATTATATAATTATGTATAATGTTTGCGATTGTAACATAAATATTTTTATATACACACACACACACACACACACACAACACAACATACACACACAAACAAGCAAACGGATTATATGTACGTCCACACACGCACGTGCGCACGCACGCACCTAAATGCACGTTTCAAAATTACATTTTATTGCTATTTTTGCAAACGTTTATAATTATTGTGAGAATTGTTGAGAAAAATCTCTTAAATTTCCTTTTTAATGATATAAAAAACAGGTTTTAGCGTCTTTTACAAAAACAGTGACCAAAATTTTTTAAAACTGTTATTTGTATTACACAATCGTTGAAAACAAAAATTGTTAAGGAAGTCATAAATGTTTTTACGTTATTTTTTATAGCCGAAAAATATATGAATACGCAATAAAAAACTTATTTATAAAATTTTTAATAGTGAAAACAAGCGAAAAACAAGAATAAAATAAAAACTAAGATCAAACTGAAATTTAAGTTTTTAAAAAATATTAACAAATTTATATTATGATAATACGGACCTATCTAGCATTACGAAATTTTGGGTCCAGGTCCTTTTAAAATTTTAAAAAATACTCACAGCAATCCTTGACAAGCGCTAAATTACCACTTTTTGAAGTAAATGGTTTTATTTGTTTGTGTAAGAAACAACTATAAATTCGAAAAAGTGGCAATTTCGCGCAAAATGGCACGGTTTCCGCGACAAATTGGAAACGAGCACAGCACGCATTCTGCTAGTGTTGTGCCGGTTCTATGAGGAGCCTACCCGCTGTCTGAGGATAAGGATAGTACAGAGCAGACTCTGTACTATCCTTATTGTTGCCAAAAGGCTGTTATTGTGCGGTTAGAATGTTTATTTTGTTATTTCTATGTTTCAATTTATTATTTTGATCAATAAATCAATAACAAGGACTTAAATGAAAAAAGTGCGGCTCCTAAGAAAGTTTCGTAATTCTTTCTTCTTTCCAATGAGCCCATGTTTATATTTAATCAATCAGTAACGAAGGAGGTATATTGATTTTAAGAATTGAGCGTTAGAATAATAATAATAATAATAAGAAGAAGATGATGAACATGAATCTCAAAATTTACCCACGTTCTCTAATTATGGTTGGCGCGGCGCCACGGGGATAAATCGCCCTGTGGCGCTCCCGCGCCACCCATGATTGGATTCGAAACTTAATTAGTATGTGTCCCTTCCTCCCTTGCGCATGTGAACCTAAAGTACAAGCGTAAATACAAAAAATGCGATTTTTTTTCCTTGTTTGGCTCATGCTACAATTGATAGCACTTCAAGTCAACTTTTAAAAAGTTCAATTCCTGTGTCGGCCAAATTTTTCAATAATTTTTGCTGTTTAAATTTTTTAGCTCCTGGTTATTTTCGCTTCCACTTTGGATCATCACGGTACAGAATTAGAATTTTGAAATTTAAGGTCTATTCATACTTATGACAAAACGTCCTTTGGACTTTGTCCTTTGGACAAAGTCCAAAGGAAAAAGTCCAAAGGGAAAAGTCCAAAGGGAAAAGTCCAAAGGGAAAAGTCCAAAGGACAACGTATTCATACTTCTTTTGTCCTTTGCACTTTTCCCTTTGGATTTTGTCCAAAGGACAAAGTCCAAAGGACTTTTCCCTTTGGATTTTGTCCTTTGGACTTTGTCCAAAGGACAAATTCTGAGTAGCGTTCATACTTCGTCCAAAGGACAAAGTCCAAAGGACGTTTTGGCTTGTCCAAAGGACGTTTTGGTTTGTCCTTTGGACTTTGTCCAAAGGACAAACCAAAACTAAAGTTTCTAAATTTCAACTAAAAAAGTGCTTCACAAAAGTCGGACTACTGTTAAACATTCATTGTGTTAAGTGAAAATAATCGTCAATATACACCTTTTTTATGGAGAATCACGACAGTTAATTCAATGTACACAAAGGTCCTGAGAAGATTTAAAAATAATTTGAATATAACTTTGATTAACGGAAAAAACAAGATCATAATACACAAAAATTACAATTAAACATAAAACAATTATTCTAAACAAACGGTTGGTTGTAAATACTTTCTTCTTCCTCATTTTTTCCGGTCTTATACAAATTATTTTAAATTCTTCTCGAGACTTTTGTGTACATGAATGATACATAATGAACCGTCGTGAATCTCCATTATGGATTTGTACTACTGAATTACTACCGATTTTTTGACTTTTTATAATGCACAAATGGCTGGCTATATTCAATGCAATGGGAAATTATGACAAGCTATTTTCGTTTGTTATCCAGTTATAAAAATGCCAGAGTTTCCTGTCCTGATAATAGCTCCAAAACTGAAGCACTTTTAATTAAGTATTCTACAGCGCAAATGTCATACGTGATATTAAAGTTTAAATTATCAATCAGGTTTTGGCGCAGTAAAAAAATTGTGTCGAGCATGGCATATTATTTGTTGTTTTTAAACTTTAAGTAAATGGTTGTTCTTTTTTGTAATAAAAATTTCGTTTCTTTGGCAATTTTAAATAAAATGACGGATGTAACATTTAAAGTACAGAAAACGTTTGTTTAACTAACGAAAACTTTAACGATCACACTTTTCGTCGTCCAGTTTAATTGTTCTTCATATTTTTTGTCTTTAAATCATGATCAACCCGTTTAACTTATGTAGCCCTAATAACTAAAAAAATCAATTTCGACTTGGTTTTAGGTTTAGGTTTTGGCAGTTTCAACCGTTCTACTCCAAGTTTCTCAACATAGGATCTAGGTTAGCTCTAACCTCTCTCGGCTCCAACAACCTTAAATCATAGTTGTTACAAGTATGATCAAAAATATAGTACTGCATATATATTATTTTTGAAGAATCACAACAGTTAATTCATTGTACATAAAAGTCTCGAGAAGATTTAAAAATAATTTGTATACGACGTTGGCTAACGAAAAAAATGATCATATACAACAAAAACAATATAAACATAAGACAATTTTTCTATAAAAAAACAGCTGGTTGTGCATATTTTTTCTTCCTCCTTTTTTCCGGGCCTATACAAATTATTTTCAAATCTTCTCAAGACCTTTGTGTACCTTCAATTAACTGTCGGAATTTTTCATCACTTTTAAGATACATATGACCGTTGGAATGATAATAATATAGTAATAATAATGAAAAAATAATTAGTAGATGAAGAATATATTATACAAGATTTTGAAACTCTACTAGCTTTCCTTTATTATGGCTGACACGGTACCACGAAACTATGTAGATCGCTGTATAGTGCTTCCGCGTCACCCGTGACACTATCTCGGACTTGTTTTAAACAAATTATAGTTTTTTGTTTGGTCACCCTTAAAGTATATAACAGTCAATATTGGCTGTTTTTTTATCTTATTGTAAACTATAAAATTTTGACTTTGTTGAAGGAAAAACCTATTTCACCAACTGTAACCTTTTTTAAGAATAATCAAACCACTTTCCGCTGCAAACAAAATTTATTGTTCATTTTACGCGCATTTTTTGCTTTTACAAAACCGGACACATTAATGACGACTTTTGCGTAAATAATTCTAAAAGAAAAAGCAGAAATTGTTGTTAATTAGAATATGACGCGTTTGTAGTGTACAATAGTGAGTTTCGGAAAATAATAATTTTTGTTGTTGATATCGTTTCAAAGGAGAAATGAATTAGTTTAGAACTGTTATTTTTTCTTGATTTTCTTTTGAATTTGAAGGTTCAAATTTCAATTTAAAAAACATTATCAACCAATCTGTGAATATTTGGATGCGGTTTTTGATTTAAACGCTATCTTATATGAGCAATTTTGTATTCGATTGTTGTGCCCCGAATTAAAATCACAAAAACATGTTTTATAGAAAAAAAAGGAATTAGAATGTTTTATAGTTCGAAATTTTTTTTACAAATATAAAATTTTATCCGCTGCCATCATTAAATCAGGTCAGAATTTTAAGTTCCCTCAAAATGTCAGTATTCGTGATCACGTCATATACGTTTTGCTCTGTGGGAATAGTTGTGGGATAAGCTGTTTTTGCCGTACTTGGAAACAAATTGATCTCCATTGAACGTGGAGATCTTCAAATTTTCCCAAGCGCTAATTGGCTAAAAGCAATGCTATAATGCCATAACTTTGTTAAGATCTTTAACACTGAACAACTTCCGTTTAAATGGGAGGGTTTTGACCATCGTGAAATTTACGTATACAATGTAGGTCTAACAAATGTGACAATGACAAATACGCAAAAAATATTTCGCGGCCATAACCCGATCAGCTAAAGGTGCCTCATTTAGAAAGGCACGTTTTTACCTACCTCTTATTTGCCTTATCAAAAGATTTGCTGCCTCCTACTTGTCTCTATTCTAAATTTACGCGCCTGACCTGCTTCCAGCTTGTTTCCTCAGATATATATACTTTAACACAGAAGGCAGTGCCAACTACATCCTACCTGTGTTTGAGACAGTTTCGGCTGCCTTCGCCTTGATTCCTACCTGCTATCTGAAACCCGTCGTTTACACGTCTTTTATATTCGTATTCTAATAAATATTTAAAATATTTTGTTTTTATTTTGAACCACAGTTAAAATCTTTCTTTTAGTACGTTTTTTTTTAATTTTCTTTTGTTAATTAATTCAATTTTTAAAAAAACCCTTTTAAAATTAACATAATAATTTTATTTCATGACCCATCCAATACCGACAATTTCTGTCCCTTCCAAACAGAAATTTATTTTTTTTGTTTCTTAAACTTTCACCTCGAATTCATCAAAATTGTCAATTAAATGTCATATTCTGTCATAAACCTTACGTTTTTTTTAAGTTGTCGCCAAAATTTAATTTACAAACTGCGTAACTAATTCAGCAAACTTTCGTGTTTTGCGGTACATTAAAGTCGACCTACGTATAGTATATTTATATTTTTACGCAATCCTAAAACGACAATTATTTGTTTTTGAAATGATTTTCGTTGGTTTTTTAAAGTAAAAATGGATTTAATTAAAAAAAAACACGTTTCTGATATGCATGGTATCACCAAATAGCCGACTCGGCATAGTAGATTCCGAACAATTACCAAAGAATAAAACTTGCGAGCACCCATACTATATTGTGTATTGTCTGCAATGGATATTTCTTTTTGGTGGTTTTAGCACAGAATACTCCAATAATATACTCCAGATTACGCACCGATAAAACTGGTCCATTTTCGACTTTTTACAAGCAGGACATTAGACCTACAAAATTTTTTTAAATTTTAAAAATTCCAGACAGGAAAACTTCCGAATGACTGGCATTAGTTATCCCAATTTTCAAAAAAAACAGCTTAAAAATAGAAAATAAAACTACAGGCCAATCTCGTTAACCTCATTCTGCTGCAAAAAAATGGAGACTATTGTGCGTGATAAACTTTTTTCCTTTTTTCAAAAATTACTGTCCAAGTCACAACATGGTTTTAAGGACAACAGTCACGCAACTATTAGAAACACTCTATGATTGGACTTTAACTTTGAAAAACAAGAAATCTATAGATGTGGTTTATTTGGACTTTGCTGAAGCCTTTGACACTGTTTCCCACCAAAAACTTCTATATAAAATTAAAAAATACGGAGTTACTGGAAAGTTTCTTAATTGGATTCAAGCGTTTTTATCTAACAGTGCCCTGTTTCATAAATGTTACTAACATTTGATTCTTTGTAAATATTTACAAAGAAATGAAATCCTATGATAAAGCATAGGGATTTTTGCAATTAATATTTATGCAAATTTTTGGTTTTTTATAAGTTTTTCCAAAAGTCTATTGCATTTTCATTTCTTTGTAGCTTTCTACAAAAAAGAAATGGACTTCAACAAAAAAACAGCATGTTGGGAACTTTTATGAAACAGCGCCCAGGACGCTGAAAATGGTTATAAACAATTCTGTTTCTTCTCCTTGTAAGGTTACTAGTTCTGTTCCACAAGAAACAGTATTGGGCCCATTACTATTTTTGATTTATATTAATGATATAGTAGACTGTGAAAAAAATTCCAAGATTAAACTTTTTGCAGACGATGCAAAAGTTTCTTCTGCAAAAGAATTTTCTGCATATGATGAAGAAGCATTAAATTTCAATCTGCATTGCTTCAAAGATATTTAAATAAAATAGCAGAATGGTCAAAAGTTTGACAGCTTACACTTGCTGAAAATAAATGTTAAACATTTCATATTGGATCATCTAATGAACTTTTAATGAATTTTTAAATTTAGGTAAATTTAAAATTATTTTAAATGTAAAGAAAGATTTTATTTTCGATACTTCCAGTACTTTCATCACTGTTACCATTCAAGAAAATAATTTCACTCTAAATCTTTAAGATAAATTTTTTAAGTAGAAAAAACTCCTTCAGCGTTACTATTTCCAATTTGATTTAAAAAATTTTAAAAATAAAAAAAGAAGTTTTTTAGTAAATAAAACTCCTCCACTGTTACTATACAATAAAATAATTTTACGATGTAAAAAAACTTTTAAATTGTTTCTCAGTATCTTTGAAAATAATTTTATGATTGTAATTTATGTATTTTACCGAGGGCTTAATATTCTTACTTTTTTCCATCCATTATAACAAATAGAAAATCATCATTTAAAAGCAGTAAAATGTAGAGTTTGTGAAAATAATACGAATCTTAAAATATAAAACTAAATAACAACACGAAAATATCAGGCTTGCCGTTTTAACAACAACTAATTATCTTGGTTTTTTCTTTTGTAACAAACGTGTTTGTGACCGAAGTTTTACGTACA
>JASAMX010032256.1:0-19348 GCA_030248175.1 Microlaimidae sp. YZB2_3 | reverse complement strand
GGGGGGTTAACTTTTTCTCCCCCCCCCCACTTCTGAATGGGGGGGAGGGTTAAACCCCCCTTTTCAGAATTTGGAGGTGGTTAACCCCCACCCAACCCCTCCCCGTGCCCATGTATGGTCCACCCCGGGTGGAAGGCCAAAATTTTTTAGGGGGATCCAGGGGGGTCCGGACTCCCCTGGCTTTTTAGGGGGGTCGACACCAGGTGCGAGATTTCAAATTTATGGGGGGTCAGGGCATAGGTGTTTTTGGGAGGGAGACAGAGGGGTGCCAAAATTTTGGGCCCACCTAGAAAAAATTCAGGGGCCTCCCCTCCCCCCCAAAGCTCGAGAGCGGTCTGGCCTGACCCCCCCCCTAGCGAGGCTGACCCCCCTGGACCCCCCGCTAAAAAATTTTGGCCTTCCACGTGGGGGTGTACCCCATAGGTGAGAAAGGGGGGCAGGGTGGGGTCCACTCCCACCAGCCTCGAAATTTTGGGACCCCCCCCCTAGACGAAAATCTAAGGGGCCCCCCTCCCACAAAATTTCCGAATTGTTTACCCCTTCCCTTACCCCCTTTAGATTTTGAAATTTGACCCCCCCCCCCTCCCCCCTTGGGAAAATTTTAGGTACCTTTTTTATACTAAATTTTCTTCCAAAAACGTGAATTTTCATCACATATTCATTCTTTTACACCCTTTTTATACATGAGTATGGCTTTTTATTCAATAAAATGTAGTATTATCCTATAAAAAGAACAATTATTTAAGTTATTATGGTTTAAAACTGTTTTGCTTTGGACACCGGACCCCACCGGACTCCCCTCTACATTTCAAAATTTCGCATCCTGGGTCGACCCCCCTAAAAGGCTAGGGGCGTCCGGACCCTCCTGGGACCCCCCTCCTAGAATTCCAATTTTGATTTACCCCGGATAACCACCCCCCTAGCTTCCCCAACCATGCTCACCTATGGTGGACACCCCCTAGCGGACCTGACCAAAAACACCTATGGTGTCGGCTATAATCGGGATTTTTTTGAGGGGTATAACCCCCCAACCCCCCCTCCCCCTTGTCACCTATGATACTACCCCCGACCCGAACTACCCCTTTAAAATTTTGGGGGTCCCATTGCTCAAAATGCTAAAAACTAGGATATTGGGGGTCTACAGCAAAAATATCTCATTTTCAGCGTTTTTATCTCATTAGCGGTATACCCCAAAATTTTTAGGAAACCTCTCCACAGAAATTTGGGTGATCAGATTTGGGTATACTTCCTGTTCCAAAAAAAATCCAAAAGGCTGCTTTCCAAAAAAATCTTTGTTTTAACCCCACATTCAAGACCTGATTGGCCATGTATGAGTATTTTTCTTAGCTATAGATTGAGTGGGCCCATTCAATTTTAGACAGGCAATATCAAAAACTTATTTGTTAGACACGGTTTTTTTAAATGGTTTATGGCACTTCCAATCTCAGTGTGCTTAATCTTGTTAAAAATTAGACAGTTTTTGAAGAGTAGCAAGTTATTTTTACTTGCAATTGCAGCTGTTTGCCTCTCAGTCTGTTGTTTGTAAAAAATGTTTTTGGAAATTTGCTTTTTAACCTCTTTGCAGCGTTGTCACGTGTTAAATCAAGTAGGGTCCAACCGGATATCTGATCCAATCGGCAATTTTTTGATACCATCCAATCCCGCCGGATTTTTTTCAGATCTAGTAAATGCCGGATTTTTTTCAGTGTTAAAGTCAATTATTATAATTTTTTGCTTTTTCTTTGTTAGATTTATAAGCTAAAAAATTATGCATTGCTTTGGCCGGCCCGCTTCAGCTTTAAAAAAAAAAAAAGTACTATTTGTGCAGCAGAACCTTGCTGATGAGTCGCTGTTTCCCTTATCAAGAAGTCCTTGGTCTATAAATTAGTACTTGCTCAACCAATGAAATAGACTAAACATTAAATAAAATTGACTTTTTGCATTTTTATAAGTTAGATTTTTAAAGTGAAGCATTATGTACTAGTTTAAACGGGAAGTACCACACAAAATTTTACATTTTATTTATTTATATTTAAATATGTCAGATGCCAGTTTTGTTAGTATTTGGAAACATTTTACTGTTAAAGCTTCAGATTAAACATATGCTTTTTTCAACTTTGGTTGCCAGCCAATGTAAGAGAGTATAAAAGAGGTTCAACAAATAAAGAGTTTAGTACAACATCAATGTGGTGGGTAGCTTTGTAGTGGATAGCTTTTTCAAAAAAATTAGTAAAACTGGACATCATATCCGGGATACTCAGATAATGTAACTAAACTGGTTCAAAGAAAATATCTGGACCAGGGACGTAGCCAGAGTTTCATTTGCGGGAGGCGGATTGTAGTACAAAAAAAATTTTGAGGGGGGCGGAGCCCCCCCCCCTTAATTTTTTAAAACGTTAAAAAAGCAGGGATAAACGTGAATAAAGCTGTATAATAGTGTTTTTGGCCTAATAACCTATTATCCAGACCTATTAGACCTATTAGATAATAATTATCTAATGTTTTTAGCAATAAAAACATGTTTTCTTAGTTACAAATTACATAAGCACACATTGGCAGAGCCTGGATTTCACAAAAAGGAATTTAGAGACCTTTCAGACCCCTTGGCTACACCCACATTGTAAACCAAAGCACATGAGAAGCATCTTGACTCAATGTTATTTAGGGTACGTGGGTACCTACCTACCTATATGAAAAAAATCCGAGCCAATGCTATAGGTGGCTTGAAAATTTAGGAGGAGGGGGAGGTACATAAATCAACCAATATGATTGTTTGTTTTGCTTTCTGTGTAGTATTTATTACTTATAAAAAATATTGTACTAACTTTGTAATAAAATTAGCATTAGGCAAGATAAATAGCGAGATATATACATATATGTATATTATAGAAAGTGGCCGCTGAGCGAAGCGAAGCGGAAAATTTTTTTTTTTGGGGGGGTCAATTGGGGTACTAAAATTATTTTATAGTTTGGCGCCGAGCGATTAGCGAGACGCTGGAAAATTTTGAATTTTTAGCCTCTGAAAACCCTCAGATTTTACTATCTGGCGACCATTTTGGGGGGGGGCGGCCGCCCCTCCGCCCAACCACTATCCCTATTTTTCCCCCTGTCCGACCGTTTCGGGGGGGGGGGGGGGGGGGGCCGCCCCCCCCCCCCCCCCCTGGATACGTCCCTGATCTGGACATAGTGGCAGATCAAGCTCAGGCTCCTTTAGTGCAGGTAGAAAGATGATGTAAAGAAGAAGGACTCTCAGTAAATCCTAACAAAACTGAGATGTTACTTTTTACTCACAAAAGAAACGTGCCAACTTTTCAGTGGCCCAAATTATTTGGTACACAATTACAGTTGGCAACAGTATACAAGTATGTGGGAGTTATCCTTAACAACAATTTGTCTTGGATTTGGCATACCCAGAACAAAAAAGTCTTATGGTCCATTGCCAATTTCACAGGGCTGCAGAAAAAACGGGGTATAACAGTGGCGTGCCCAGGGGGGGGGGCGGCCGCCCACCCCCCTTGAAATCCGGCAAAACCGGATTTTTTTGTAAGGGGGAACCCTCATGTTTTATGAATTTTGTTTTGGGAGAGAAAATTTTTTTTCTCTAATAATAATACAGAAACTTTCCTGATGTCTTTTTTTTAAATGTATTTAGTGTATGTAGTGTGTTTTAGCCCCTAAAATTAAACATTTTCTCCCCCAGGGGGCATTCTGCCCCCTGGACCGCCCTGACAAGGGGCTCTGCCCTTTGACCCCACTGGGAGCTCTCCTCGCCCCCCCAAACCCCCCAATTCTGGGGGGCTGCCCCATCAGACCCCCTTCCGGATTAGTATTTATTCCCCCCCCCGAGACCGCCCCTCCCCAAATGAAATCCTGGGCACGCCACTGGGGTATAACACCCAAAAATATGCATTGGATATTGATATATACAAGTTTAATTATTCACATGTTAAAATATGCAGTGGTGTTGTGTTGTGGTGGCCTAGAATAGAACTGGGCATTGCTAGAAGCTTGCTTTGGCAAATACAACGCCAAGCTTGTCTCAGCAGCATACTGGGGCTATAAGAATAACACCCACATTGGCTATGGAAGCATTGCTTAATCTTGCAGCCTAGGATATTGTTATCAAAGAAGAGGCAATATCAGCCATCTACAGGTTAGGTATAGCTAACCAATGGCAGACAAGAGGTAGAAATGGAGGGCACTCTAAAATCCAGCAGTTGACATTGAAAGAAATCTCATTGCTAAAGCCTGGGGAGTGACCACATTGTCCTAGTTTTCAAATTTGAAAGAAATTTCAGTTGAGTTTTCTTGTTGGCACACCAACAAAGATGCCATGATTCAACATCAGTCTGCTATGTGCTGTTACACGGATGGCTCAAAAGCAGAACAACATACTGGAGCAGGAGTGCATTTCACCTTTGCCATGCAAGAAAATTTTTTTATTCCATTAGGTAAAAACTGAACAGTATTCCAGACTCAAATATATGCTATCTTGGCTGTTTTACAAAATGCTGTAATGAAAACTGCACAAAACAAAGAAATTTGTATTTTCCCTGAAAGTCAGGCCTCACTCAAGGCGCTTTTATCTCCTCAGATATCATCTGGACTAGTTATGAGGTCCTCTTGACGATTACCAAATTGGCTAAAGAAAATGATACAAAGCTTTTTGGGTACCTGGACACAGGGTCCATAAAGGAAATGAGCAGGCTGACAAGCTTGCTAAAGAAGGCACAAACTCTAACTTTATGGGCCCATAAATTGGGGTTGCAAAATTAGTATTAAAACATGAATTATGGCTCAGCATGCCAGATACTGGCAAAATCTGGACGGATGCCCACATACCAAAAACTATGTCATTGAACAAAATATTTCCAGAGCTAGGCAGTTGCTTGGTCTCTCAAAAAACCGAGGAAGAAGAGACCGCTACTCAGTTTTTTGAACAGTGTTATGAACTGTCAGCAATCAGCAATACGGATACTCCACCAGTTTAAATATTATAAAACAAGAATCGATCCAACAGTCATCAACAGATGTCCAGACTGTGGTGAAGAAGGTTGCCATTTGGATTGCTGATAGAATGCTGCAGGTGTCTTGCACAGTTGTTGATTCTACTATTTCAAATATGTGTTGATGAGTCGCACCTCCCTCAAACAAAATTAAAAGATAAAATAGACTAAGATAAGAACTGGATAAGGGTTTATGTAAAGGTCCATCAGTATTGTAACAAAATATGTTATGTTAATTAATTTAAGTATTTGGTGGTCTATTTTATGTTAAAAATTAGTTACGGCTATTTTACACAAAAATTAATTACAAATATAATTAAACTACAAATCACCAGATCCAATCCAGTAAAATATTTGATCCGGCTACTAGATCCACTTTCAATTCAATCGGATCTGGCCAGATCTGAAAATTCAATCTGGTTGGGCCCTAAATCTAATATGTTTTTTTTTTCTTAACAAGTAGCTCATGATAGCCATACGACTGACAACTAATTATCCTGTATTTTTCAAAGTATTCCAGAGAATATAAGCTTTTTAATGATACCTCATTCACCTTAATTCGTTAAGCGCTTAAGGAGGAGTTAGGAAACACACACACATGACATACACAGACACCCACACATTACATCTTTTTATAGATTATGTTATTAACCATGAACCGTTTGTAACCTAATTTTATTTTAGATTTAGAAGCCTAAATTGCTGCATTCTATTTAATTTTAGTCTTTGGCTTCCTTAACCTACTCAACATATCTCCTGTATTTGGAATGGAGGAGGCTTACAAATGTAAAACTACACTCTTTCTATTTTAATTGTAACAATTTTTACCGTCTAAACACTTTAGAACAGGAAACAATCGATAACCCGTAAGTTTTAAAAATAAAATTTTGATTGGAATTGACCACATTACTAATATCAAGAATATATAACACAAGAGAATGTCCGACTTTACACTAAATTTTTGACCAAAAAATTGCGAGAAAAGTCCCATTTTCAAGTTTGTGTGTGACTTTTCTCGCAAAAACCAGCCATTTTCTGCTAGTTTTCCCGCGCTGCGATTTTTAACACAGTGTTAATTTTATCGCAGTGGGGACTGCGAGTTTTTTTGCACTTTATAACTGATTTATACGCACTGCAATTATTTTTGCGCTGCGAGTTTGGCTGCACAACAAAAAAAAACAAAGTGGAGCGAAAATTTTGTGTATAAATGAGTAAAAGTCGTTTTTCTTACCTTAAGGTGTTAAAACTTTTTAGTTTTAATGAAATAAAGTAACTTTCCAACGTTTTAATTTAAATAAAACTAGTTTTGAAGTGTTTTACTCCATTGAAAATGACTACCAGCGTCTGTATTTTTTTGTTGGGCAGCCAGACTCGCAGTGCAAAAATAATTGCAGTGCGAATAAAACAGTATAGAGTGCAAAAAAAGTCGCAGTCCCCACTGCGAGAAAACTAACACTGTGTTAAAAATCGCAGCGCGGGAAAACTAGCAGAAAATGGCGGATTTTCGCGAGAAAAGTCACACTGCAAGAAAAGTCGCACATAAATTCAGAAGTGCGACTTTTCTCGCAAAATTTTGGTCAAAAATTTAGTGTACAGTCGGACATTCTCTTGTGTTATATATTCTTGCTAATATTAAACATTACCTATTTTACAATTTTGTTATCTTTGTCCACATTATTTAGAATGCAACACAAATTTTAAAACTACCAGTCTGCTAGCAGCTATGGATTACGACTTTTCAATTCTTTCTTATATTCCTAATATGCAAATGTTTTTTAAATCAAACAGATAATTCAAAAAACACTTTTGATTTTTTGAAATAAAAAAAAACTTATTGTTTAATACATTTAAAAAAACCATAATGTAAACAAATGTGAAAGCTAAGAAATACATTGGGTAGGTAATTGAACAAAAAACAACTATTTTTCCAAAAAAAAACAAAACCTCTAGTTTTCCAAAAAAAAAAACCAAACAAAAACAAAACCCCCATATATCGGCTAAATTAAGTTGATATCTTAAATTTAAATGAAGTTTACGCCAAAAATTAGCCCAGAAAGCTTTAAAAAAATTTAAAAATTAATATTTGGTTTTATTATTTTAAAAATTTTAGTTTTTTTTATAATCAGTTTACTTATGTTATATTTGCATTTAAATATCGGGTTTTTAACCCTTTCAAGCAACAAGCATGAAAATTAACATTTTGAACCATTATTTGTATTACTCGCTCTTTTACGTTTGCAACTATGGTTTTTTTATCTAACGGCAAACCAAAAGTAGCTGCAACAGTGTGTTCACGCGTTCATTAAACAACTATTTTCTTTTTTTATGTCACAAAAGAAGAATTATTGCTAAACTACCATCTGATGTTGATTTCTACTTCAAATCTTTCATTTTCTGAATTGTGATTGGCTGATACGAGTGACGTCAGATTCTTTTGATTTGAGTGGTTACTTGAAGAGGGGAATTTTTCAGTCTAACGAACAACTGTTGCAGCCACGTTGCGTTTACCTTTAGTTACGCCATTTTTTTAAATAATTTTAATAAATAAATTTTAATAATAAATAAATAAATTTAATAAAATTTTAATAATAAATAATTTTTTTTGGAAAAAGTCGGGGAAAAAATTTTGATGCTGTTTTTAAAAAAACGACTGGATACCTTGCGATTTCCCCAGTAAAAAATATTGGCCATGGCCATCGTTCAGCTTTAATTTATATTAAGGCGTATTCATTTCATTGTTATAAATAATAATTATTATATTTATTATTATTTGATTTTTAAATGTAATTCTATTTTAAAATAGTCATAAGCAACTTTGATGATCTGTTTTTAATAATAGTGATCAACGAATGACTCAAGATGTAGAAAGAGCAACGAGAACAATGGCCACTGAAATTTTGGCTCCTTTGCTTTTGTCCCCTTTCATCATCGCTTATTACACCTACAAAACATATGACAGGTTGGTAAAATAATTAAAATAAAATATGCAAAGAAGAATTCTCTATTTATTTAAAAAAACAGTGGTTACAACTTTGTTATATTATTAGATAGATTATATTCTTGCCTCTTGTTATAGCACTAAATGAATGATTTAAAGTTATAATGATTGATGTTTTTGGTCAGGTCCGCTAGGGGGAGGCGTTCACCCCCGGGTGGAAGGCCAAAATTTTTTTAGGGAGGGGGGTCCAGGGGGGTACGGACCCCGTTGACTTTTTAGGAGGGGTCGACCCGGGGTGCGAGATTTTAAATTTAGGGGGGGGGGTCAGGGGGGTCCAATTTTTCAGCAAAATTTTTTAAACTCAATAATTTAAGTGTTTTTAGGTCTAATATTCAATTTTATGTATTAAAACAGCCTATTTAGGCCTAAAAAGTGTATTTAAACACTGTTTTTACCTAAAAACCTGTGTTTTTGACAGTAAATAAAAAAATATACTTCCAAATTGGTCGGGAGGGGGGTGGAGGGGGGGTCCAGCCTTCCAGGGGGAAGGTAGGTCGGACCGCTCTCGAGCTTGGGGGAGGGGGGGGGCCCCCTGGATTTTTTCCAGGGGGGGGGGGGGGTCCAAAATTTTGGCTCTAGGGGGGGTGCACCCCTCTGTCCCCCCTCAAAAACATCTATGGTTATAATAAATAATATTATACTATAATATTATTAAAAAAGGGTTTCTAAATGTTTGTTAGTACTTTTGTAAGTGATTTCTTACCAGCATTATTTAGCTCGGGATATTTGGGTCCTGTTGCAATATACCTGTACTTTCTAACTGGAACGCTAATTAATCGATTTCTTCTATCACCGATCGTTAATCTAGTAGCAGAACAGGAACATCAAGAAGGAAACTTTAGGTAATTTTATACTTGATTTTTGCTTAAATTATTTTGTTTTTTATTAGATTTTATACAAAAAGGATGTTAACGCAGGTTTGCTTGATTGTTGCTTGTTATTTTCATTCATTTGTTTAAAAACAATAAATCTCCAAATAAATGAATAAAAATATTATTCTAATTATTATTATTATTATAAATTATTATGATTATTATTATTATTATTATTTTATTATTATTATTATTTTTATTATTATTATTATTATTATTATTATTATTATTATTATTATTATTATTATTATAATTATTATTATTATTTATTATTATTATTATTATTATAATTATCATAATAATTATTATTATAATTATAATTATTATTACTATTATTATCTATTCTCTTTTGTTTTTGTTATTTATGTTTTAGATTTAAACACATGGCTGTGCGAAGTAACGCAGAAGCGATTGGATTCTATCTAGCTGGAAAAGTGGAAAATTTTTTCGCGAATAAAAAATTGTTTGCTCTGCTCAATGTTCAACAAGATCTCGTCAATAAACAGTTCTTGCTCAATTGTAATTGGTTTTTTAAACAATTTTGATTTTTTGCGTTCAGTTTCTTCTTAGGTTTAATTAAAATATGTTTTATTTACCTAAAAGACAAAATAATAGTAAATAATTATAACTTTCTTTGCACACAACTAGGGCCCAACCGCATCGGGATTTTCAGATCCAGCCGGATTGGATTGTATCAAAACTAGATCCGGCCGGATTGGATATTTTACCGGATCGGATCTGGTGACTCAGAGTTTAATTATATTCATAATTCATTTTTGTGTAAAATAGCCTTAATTAAATAATAATAGTGTTATTTTAACATAAAATAGACCACCAAATATTTAAATTATTTAACATAACATAAAATATTTTGTTACAATACTAATGAGTCGCACTGATAGGTCTTCATAAACCCTTATTTAGCTCTCATCATGGTCTATTTTTCTATTTTGTTACTTGCTGATGAATCGCACCTCCTCCAAACAATTCTTGTTTGTGCGATTCATCATCAGCAACTGTTTTCTTAAAATAATGAAATTATGATGGGCCATCATATCATAATTAAACTTTAGTTTTTTGAGCGATTGTTTTAGAGCTGACTGTTGGATCAAAGTAATGAACCCAACGAAACATTAGCAAACAGAGTTTACTAAAAACGTCTCAGCTGGCGGGGGCTTATGAGTTGTTTTTTTTTAAACTAACAAACAAACGAAACAACTAACCAGTTTTTGTTAAAATATTAATGGGTCTTTATATTATAAATAAACCCTTATGAATTTTTCCAATAATATCAAACAACTAACAAATTTAGTTTTTGAATTTTATTTAGTTCAAAACAAGGCAGTAACAAGAACAAGAATATCAATAAACTATAGCAATAAACTATAACTGTTAATGAGTCTTGGATTTGCTCCTGATATCATTGCCTAAATTATGTATTGGTTTGTTTGATTTTATTTTTTAAAGTATGTGTATGGTCTACTTATTATTTTGTTATTATAAATATATCTATATGGTAAATCAAATGGTAGAAAAATTTTTCTCAGATCAATTTTTTATTTGTTAATACATGATACACCATAAAAGTATATAAAATATACACTAAAACGTAGCTGTTATTTTGTCTGGTATTAGAATATTTTTACCTTAAAAGTACAAGAATCAACAACTGAGTATGGCAGCATTCCATCAACAATCCTAATGGTAACCTTTTTTTTTGAATTGAATTTGAACTGGTGCAGTATCAGTATACTGGAGCTGTTAGTACAATTCCAACTTTGCTTGTTTCAGTGGAATAGCTGCTTCTTCTTTTTCAGCCAAATTGTACATTGCGTCGTTGCTCTGACATAATGAGCCACATGCAAAATTTCAAAAAAATTTTTTTTAACGTTTTAGGTTCAGAACCACATTTAGCATCTTGTGACATAAAGAGCCACATTCAAATAAAGCTAAAAGGGGTAGAAAATGAAAGTTTCATTCTGAGCCAAATGAGCAACTCAGCTTACAGAACGAGCCACATTGGTTTGAATTTTTCAGCCATATTGACATAATGAATTAAACAATTCTGGCTCATTCTTTTATTCAGGACAGAATGAGCCAACAACTTTTTGGCTCAATGTGGATTTTAATGTGATATAATTTTCATTGTGACAAAAAGAGCCAACAAGTGTTTGACTCATTGTGGATTGTAAAGCAATATAATTTTCATTGTGACAAAAAGAGCCAACAAGTGTTTGACTCATTGTGGATTGTAAAGCAATATAATTTTCATTGTGACAAAAAAGAGTCAACAAGTATTTGACTCATTGCGGATTATAATGTCACTCATTATTTTTGGGCTTTAGAAAGTAATTGACACCTCTTTTAGTCAATTAACACCTCTTTTTTAGTTTTAATTATTTTTATGTTTTCCATAGGTGAGAAAGGGGGAAGGGCAGGGTGGGGTCCACCCCCCCTAGCCTTTAAATTTTGGGACCCCCCTAGACGAAAATCTAGGGGCCCCCTCCCCCCAAATTTCCGAATTTTTTACCCCTGACCCCCCTCTAGATTTTGAAAGCTGACCCCCCCTCCCCTCCTGAAAATTTTAGGTACCTTTTTTATACTAAATTTTCTTCCAAAAACGTGAATTTTCATCACATATCATGCTTTTACACCCTTTTTATACATGAATATGGCTTTTTATTCAATAAAATGTAGTATTATCCTATACAAAGAACAATTATTAAAGTTATTATGGTTTAAAACTGTTTTGCTTTGGACACCGGACCCCACCTGACCCCCCTCTAGATTTCAAGATTTTGCACCCCGGGTCACCCCCCTAAAAAGCTCGGGGGGGTCCGGACCCCCTGAGACCCCCCTCCTAGAATTCAAAATTCGATTTACCCCGGGTAACCACCCCACCCCCCCTAACTTCCACGACCGTGCTCACCTATGGTAATAATGGCTAATGAGTTATTGCAGTCATATGCCTATCAAAGCTCGTCTACTTGCTTCAGAAAGCTTAGTTTCTACACTATTTTATTATGTTTACATTTGCTTACTTTATGTATTTTTGCAATATAATACTTCAATTGTTTGTGTGACTAAATGGGTTACCTTGATCATTCCACCCATTTAAAAAAAAGGTTGGTCTTGCTAGTTTATATTTTTTACTATTATTGAAGTCTTATTTTTGTAGCTTTTTCACTTGATAAAATGTGTAAGGTCAGATTGGTATATAGATGCAAAACTTGATTTATAACTATGTTACAACAAACATTGTAAATACTTTACACTAAGATCTACTGACCACACTTCTTGTGAATGAGTTATGCTTGTACATGTTACATAACTTTTAGTTTAGTATAGTTAGCTGTGTAAGGTCAGATTGGTATATAGATGCAGATGTGATGTATATGATATGTGATATATATGATGGTGAAGTCAGAGATGATAGCGAAGTCAGAGATGATAGTGAAGGCAGAGATGATGGTGAAGTCAAAGACGATGGTGAAGTCAGAGATGATGGTGAAGACGATGGGGTCAGAGTTGAATATGAAGAAGGTGATGATGAAAATCAGGAAGAAAATCATGAGGACAATGGATTCACTGAAAGACTTGCTGCTAAAGGCGCTCCGCCATCTTCCTATCAACCGAAGAAAAAAAAGAAAAAAAGCAAGTCAGATTTGAGCTCATCAGAGTCTGATTAGAAACCATCAGAAGAAAGTTCTGACAGTGAATCGGAGGAAGAAAAAACCAACCCTTCAGAAGAAAATGCTAAAGTTCCATCTGAATCAGAAGAAAGTGATGGAAACAAAGAAGCAAGTGGAACCCAGAGACGAAGAATTGCTCAACCACAAAAATGGAAGAAAAATGCTAGAAAACGGCAGTATAACTTTGGAAGAGCTCACATCAATGGAGCTGGAAAGAACGTTCGTGATAGACAGCCTAAGACCATGGCAAAGCATTCGGAAAAGTGTAAAATGTCATGCAAAGGATTTACAGAAGAAGACTGGAAATCAATTTGTGCAACCTACTGTGGTCTGGGAGAAAGAAACAGACAGTATGATTTCATTTTGAACAACACAGTTCAGGAACCTGCTAAAACGCATGCAGTTGCTGCAAAAAAGGTTGTGAACTGTCAACGGCATTACACCTGCAGGGAAAACGAGTGTGCAGGGAATTCTTCACCAGTACATTATCCATCTCTAACAACAAGGTATTAGAAGCATTCAAGCACAAGTGTAACGACAACACCTACAACCAGCAGGACTGGAGAGGAAAACACAAACCCAAACATGCACTGTCTGAAGAGGACAAAGAGTTCATGTTTCAGCACATTCAGAAGCTGCCAAAACAAACATCACACTACTGCCAAAGCTCAACCAAAAGGAAATATATAGTGGGTTTCAGAAGTATTAGCGATGTGTGGCACTCCCCCCAACCCCCCCCCCCTGCCCACCTATGATCACAAGTGGTACAATAATTTGTCCACTGGTCGCGTCCCATCGGATGAAATTGAATTAAGTGAAGGTGAGGAAAGCAACATTGAAGATGAGGTTCCAGGTGATGAAGCACATGAAGACGACAAATTACAGAGGAACTTGTGGCAGTTTCTCTGTAAATTTTTTCTACGCGGGATGCCTGCAGTCAGCATTATCTTCATCGATGATGTCGTCGTTAAACGGCTGGGTGAAAAGCGTGACAGAAGTCCCTGCACTACGATTGCTGACAAGTCTGTCGCAGTTCTGCCGCTCCTAATGAAGATCATGGATCCAAAGGATAATTGGAACAATTTCCTAGCAGCCAAAGGAACAGCGAAGAATGGACTTAACGGAAGCAAAAACCTCTGCCACAAGAGCAAACAGAAGAAGAAGACGACAAATTTTAAAGTGAAAATGTGTATTGTCTTGGTAAATTACATAAATATTACATTTTAGTTAGTTACATTTGAGTTGCGTTAAATTGTTACATTTCAGTTTGTAACATTTCAGTTGCGTAAAATGTGAAATTTTAAAGTGAAAATGTGTACTGTCTTGTCAAATTACATAGATATTAGATTTTAGTTAGTTACACTTTAGTTGCGTTAAATTGTTGCATTTCAGTTTGTTACATTTCAATTGTGTAAAATGTGAAATTTTAAAGTGAAAATGTGTGTTAAATTACATAGATATTACATTTTAGTTAGTTACATTTCAGTTGCATTAAATTGTTACATTTCAGCGTGTTAAATTTCAGTTGCGTAAAACGTGAAATTTTAAAGTGAATATGTGTATTGTTTTGTTAAATTACATAGATATTACATTTCAGTTTGTTACATTTCATTCGAGTTAAAAATTATGCTAAAAAGTTGGAAAAACTATGCATTTAGTGCTTAAAAATATTGGTTTTATTTTTATTAATAATGTTTTTAATTAGAGTCAGAGTTATTAAAAAAATTTATTAATAATATCATCCAATTTTGGAGAAATAAATAGTTTTGTAACTTTATTCATTTTCTTGATGATCTGTACTTGGTTTTTAGTTGAGTCCAATGTACTTTTATTTGAAATTTCGATGTTGCCTAATAATCAAAAATGAGCCAAACTGTTAGTTAAAATAAAACAATTACCTATTCTGTTCTGACAGAAGGAGCCAAAATCCACTGACTCACATCATGGCAAAATTTAGCAGTTTAACAAAAGGAGCCAAAATCTTAAGGCTCAATTAATCTGTAAGTACTGACTATGACATAAAGAGCCACAACTCTCTGACTTCTCAAACGACTTAATTAGCTTGCTGACAGAATGAGCCACAATGATAAATAGGCATGTTTCTCAGCCAAGGCAAGCCTTTG
The DNA here is from genome assembly GCA_030248175.1 of Microlaimidae sp. YZB2_3. Lineage (NCBI taxonomy): Eukaryota > Metazoa > Nematoda > Chromadorea > Desmodorida > Microlaimidae > Microlaimidae sp. YZB2_3. The sequence goes on along the minus strand of JASAMX010032256.1, from coordinate 4,657 downwards.
AGGAATACAAAATATGTCAAAAGATACTGCGTTTAGGGTCCTATTATTGGTATTGATTACAGTAAGTTTGATTAAATACCTGATTTCAGAGGACTCTTTGAAACTTTAAAATAGCCATAACTCAAAGTTGGGTTTTTGCATGTGGCTCATTATGTCAGAGCAACGACGATTGCATTTTTTTCTCAACAGATGCCATTTTCTCACCTTTATTTTGCTTGATTTCTGCTTTTAAAATCTTATACTCAGGAGGAGAATGGGTTCTCTCTCTCCAAATGATTCCACATTGGAGTTGTACTGAACTCTTTATTTGTTGAACCTCCTTTATACTCTTTAACATTGGCTTGCAAACAAATCTGACAAATAGCATATGTTTCATCTGAAGATTTAACAGCAAAATGTCTCCAAATACTAACAACACTGCCATCTGCCGTTGCCATATTTTAATATAACTAACTAAATGTACATTCACTTTCAAAATCTAACATAAAAATGCAAAAAAGTCAATTTTATTTGATGTTTAGTCCATTTCATTGGTTGACCATGTATTAATGTTTAAACTAAGGACTTCTTGATAAAGGGATAGATTTCTTAATAAAAGGAAGTGCGACTCATCAGCAAGGTTCTGCTGCACAAATAGTATTAAAGCAATGTTTAACAAAAAAAAGCAAAAAAAATATAATAATTGTCATTGACACGGAAAAAATCCGGCATTTACCGGATCTGAAAAAAAATCCGGCCAGATCGCATTGAAAAAAGGCCAGATATGCCAGATCGCCGGATCGGATTGGATATCTGGTCAGGCCCTACACAAAACTGCGCAGTGAAGTACGTTATAGTCATTCCAACTGGCATTTTGGTTTGTATAAGAAAGGTTATATAAAAAAGATGGTTCATTTTAAAAAAAACTTGTACATGCTAATTGATTAATGTTTAATTTCAAGGGTAAATAAAGAAAAAAGTCTAAAAAATCTTAGGCTTAGACTTATTTTAAATTTTATTTTTTTAAACTTTTTAAAGCTAATGTTTACTATTTTGTTATTTTTTTAAGTTTCTATGCGATTCTTTGATTATTTCGGCGCCATTCTTTCTTACCTCATAATAGCAGTGCCTATCTTTCTTTTGGGGTCTTACAATCATGTGTCTTCTGTGGAACTCACGGGTATCATTAGTCGAGTAAGCAAATTTATTTTAATAGACAAAAATTTAATGTTGCGTTCAAAAATACAAAAGATATAAACTTTACACCTTTGCAATTACCACAAAAGCAGTCAAACGTTTGGTTTTAAAAAAACTTTTTTGATTTCGCTTAAAGGTGCGGTGCGGAGTCAAACTTTTTGTCTTCAATTTTGATAATTTTTAATGAAAACGTTACCTCTGTTCCCAATAGCCCAAAATTTTTTTTAATAGAATATCTCCAGTGGTTCAGAAGTTATGACCTCCTAAAAATAGCGTTATTTGAAAATTCTGTACGTGAAAGATTGCTCAATGGGTATTAAGATTTAAGTTACAAATTATGCACTCGAAGATAGCGGCTACTTTTTACTTTAATTTGATACCCTAATCGTTAAAATTGGTGCAATATTTTTCGAGATATTGCGTTTCTTGTACAAAAAAATCTTCGATTTTTTTCGCTAAAAACAGGAAGTGAAGGAAAGAAAGGTTGGGCAAACTTCATAAAATAGCTGCCGTTGTTTGGTGTTTTTGACGAAGAAATCGCTTGTTTTCTGTACGAGAAACGCAATATCTCAAAAAATACTGCACCAATTTTAACGATTAGTGTATCAAATTAAAGTAACAAGTAGCCGCTTTCTTTGAGTGCATTATTTGTAACGTAAATCGTTATACCTATTGCGCAATCTTTCACGTGCAGAATTGTCGAAAAACGCCATTTTGGAAGTTCATATCTTCTGAACCACTGGAGATATTTTGTTAAAAAGTTTTGGTGGCTTATTGGGGGCAGGATTAAGGTTTTTACAAAAAATTATCGAAATCGAAGGAAAAAGTTTGATTCCGCACCGCACCTTTAAAGGTGCTGTCATAGATGTTTTTGGTCGGGTCCGCTAGGGGGTCTACCTCCGGGTGGAAGGCCAAAATTTTTTAGGGGGAAGGGGGTCCGGGTTCCCCTGACTTTTTAGGGGGGTCGACCCCGGGTGCGAGATTTCAAATTTAGGGGGGTGGTGGTCAGGGGGGTCCGATTTTTTAACAAAGTTTTTTAAATCAATAAGTTAGGTATTTTTAGGTCTAATATTAAATTTTTTATACTAACACAGCCTAGTTATGCCTAAAAAGTGTATTTAAACAATGTTTTTAATTAAAAAACCGTGTTTTTGACAGGAAGTAAAAAATTATACTTTTAAATTGATTGGGAGAAGGGAGGAGGGGGATTAGCCTCGTTAGGGGTTGTCAGGCCGGACCACTTTCGAGCTTTGGGGGAAGGGGGGGGAGCGAGTTTTTTCAAGGAGGGGTCCAAAATTTTGGCTTTAGGGGGGGTTGGACCCCTCTGTGCCAGCCGACCTGCACTTCCCCCCCCCCCCCCTAAGTTTTGGGGTTACCCCAGACACCCACCCTAAAATGTAATAAACCAACAACTAAAAACGCTATAAAATGGGTATTTGGGGATACTTCCCACAAGCATAGGTGGGCAGCCTCCCGGATTTTGGGGGGTATACCCGACCCCCGAAATTTGGGGGGCGTCTCAAAAATATTTTTTCGGGTATACCTCAAATACCTAATTTTTAGCGTTTTTAGTACTGTGACCCCCCAAATTTTAGGGAGAGAAGGTGTCCGGGGTACCCCCAAATTTTAGGGGGGGGAGTGTCGACTATAATCGGGATTTTTTGAGGGGTATAACCCCCCCCCAACCCCCTCTCTGCCCACTTATGCCCACAAGGGCACACCCATTAAAAAATTCGGGAGGCTGCGCTGCCTGCTGATTAATAACCTGTTATTTTATTACAAGAGGGATTCAAAATCTAATTTGTTTCAGACGTCTTTCTTCTACATGTACCTCATAAATAATTTTTCGAAAATTTTGGACCTGGCAAGTAAAATGGGAGACATGGCTGGAACCACACATCGGTAATTTTTCAAAACTGCTATTTTTTTATAATATTTAAATAAAACCCAAAAAGGCTTTAAAAGGTGGTACACCAGACGTTTTATAAGGTGTTTTTAAAACTTAAATTTGGAGCTTAACTTTAATGCTTAACTGACTCTGAAAGAGGAATTCCATATTTTATAAAAAAAATTTTTGACGTACTTAGAGAGAGAGAGAGTGATATTATTATCCTTTATGATAAATTCGCATTCGCGGATTTCACAAAGCTGACATCCAACCACACTTCTAAAAGTTATAAAGCTCTTTTATTTCGCATAAAGCAGGACAAGTGATATATTACTTTCCGCTTTCTACGCAACCAAAATGCTATACATTTATTGCAATACCAGCAAATGATATTATCACAGTGTAGGTTTTCTTAGTTAGGACTTTTAGATACAAAACGAACGTTCAGCCACTGCGCCAAAAACTCGGCAATTATTATTGTATGAATCCGCGTTGGTAAAATAGGCACATTTAAAATATTTTTTATTGCGCATAATTTTTGTACAAACTTTACGTAACTTTAAAATAAAAATATGATTCATAATTACATTTTTTTTTAATTTTAGTGTCATTGAGCTTTTCGAGAATATGAAAGCGTCAAACTCAAAAGAAATACCTCCACATTCCAACTTAAGTAACGAAACGGGTGATATTACTTTTTCAGAAAAAGAAACTCTTGTTGGTAAATCAGAAAACGGCAATTTGCTATTTGACGAAAATGTTTCAACTAATAATAGAGTAATTACATTAAAATACATTTTAATACTAAATTAAACAAAACTTAGACAGCTAAAAATAAACTTTCACAATGATGATAAACACTTATTTGACTATAAAATAAAATTAGAATGTAATGTAATCATAAATTTTGTTTTAGCGCTTTTAAGAATACTAGAAGGTGTTTTTGTCCCATTAAAATACTTAACTGAGCTGATTATTTATAGAAAAACTTAATTAACTGTAATAAAATAAAAATTTTACAACAAACAAAGCATAGTAGTGCAAAACTCATTTGCAAATAATGATAAGACATTGTTTTACGGATTTAATGTCAACATAGATAAGTATTAAAGTTTAATTAAGGGTTCAGTATATTAATTCTATGTGTCTCCGTTTCAATAATGCAAGGATTTTAATAAATTCTTATCTTGACCGTGTTTTAACTGTGATGCAAATTTCTATGATAAAATTTTAAAATTTTATTTATTTTGCATAAAGTTGGATACGCAAGGCCGATGTTACTGAGCACTAACTACGCAAACAAATACTACATAAAACAATATTAACAAATATGAATATTATCACACTGTAGTATGTCTCAGCCGGAACTCGATGCAGGGACCTTCAGTATGCAAACGTACGATCTGGCACTGTCCCATAACCTCGAAAATTGTATTGTTAAATTATGAGTAAAATGTACGGACATTGTGTTAATGTAAATACTCTAGGGTAAAGCATTTTGCGGTAATTGTTGATCAAACGGAAATTACAGACTCAACAGTGCTGGGTGATTACCCCATCGGTATAAATTCGATTTGGTGCAAAAAAGCACCC
>JASAMX010032254.1:0-24338 GCA_030248175.1 Microlaimidae sp. YZB2_3 | reverse complement strand
AATTTAATTTACAAACTATAATGTTGACAAAAATGGGTCTAACATTAAAACTAATTGTTTAGGCGGGTGTAATGTCGATCGAATCCATGCACGATCGTATCAGTCAGATGTTAGCCACTCTGTTGAAGTACCTGCTGAGCTCCGGTGGTATCAGCGTGGACGGGCTCCACAAGGGCTTCCATCGCCTCTTCGCCGCCTTGCCCGACCTCGTACTGGATCTGCCGCCCGCCTACACCCTCACAGAGCGTTGGCTCCAGGTCTGCAAGCGGGAGGGACTCGTCAACGACGAAATACTCAAGAAGATGCCACACAGGTACGTGTCCTCTTGGTTCAAAATATTATATTACCAGTGTGTTTGTGGGAAGAACGGGCTCCTCTCACACTTTAGCTTATGCTTAAAATACAATAATTAACAAGTTATTTGGTTTTTAGTTATCGGTCCCTTAAAAATGTGGTACCGAGTCAAACTTTTTGTCTTCCATTTTGTGAAAACCTTACCCCTGCCGCCTGCCCCTCTAAGCCACAAAACTTTTTTCATCAAAATATCTTTGCTGGTTCAGAAGATATGATCCCATAAAAATGCGGTTTTTCGAAATTCTGTACATAAAAGATTTCTCAATAAGTATAAAATTTTAAGTTATAAAAGTTTTACTGAAAGAAAGCAGCTAGGGCCCGACCGGATATTCGGTCCAGTCAGGTACGGGCCAAGCAGCTAGTTTCAACTTTATTTGATACCTTGATTGTTAAGATTAGAGGAGTTGTTTCGCGAGGTGTTGCGTTTCCTGTTCAAAAAACCCACGATTTTTTCGATAAAAATACTAAATGTATGCAAAAATGTTGGGCAAACTTAATCAAATTACTGCTGTCGTTTGGCGTTTTTAACAAAAAAATTCAAGGTTTTTTTGTACAGGAAACGTAAAATCTCGACAAATACTGCACCAATCTTAACAATCAAGGTAGTAAATGGAAAAAAAAGTAGTCGCTTTCTTTCAGTAAAACTGTCATAACTTAAGTTTTTATACTTATTGATAAATCTTTCAAGTACAGAATTTTCGAAAAACGCTATTTTTGGAGGGTCATTATCTTCTGAACCACTGGAGATATTGTGATGAAAAAATTTTTGTGTTCTATTGAGGGCAGCGGTAACGTTTTCACAAAAAAATCATTAAAATCAAAGACAAAAAGTTTGACTCGGTACCGCACCTTTAAAATTTCCGACCCCCTTCGCATGCTTGTCCTTGTCAAATTTTTTACCCTTAAAACACAAATGTGAGGTTAAAATACGTTTATTTTGATATTTTTAGGATGTTATTTGTGTTTTAAAAAAATAAGATAGATTATAATTATTTGTTAAAAAGCAAAAAAAAATTATAAGGGTTCCCATTTACGGGAAAAAATCCAAGGGGAAGGGGAAGGGGTTTCTTGATTTTTTTTTAAATTTAGAAATAATTTCTTACCACCTGTCTAAAGTTCCATCTTTCAAACTTTTATTGCTAAAATAGACCCCCCGAACTTCGCTTTTGTAACAGCGTTTTCAACTAAGGTCAGCCATGCTAAAAACTTAGGTCTTTTCAAGTGACTACTTTAGTTTTGAATTATATTTTACTCTGGAAGTGTTAAACCACACACAATACACACACATCATTTTAATGTCTAACTATCTGTAGCTTATCATAACCATAGGTGAGCACGGTCGGGGAAGCTAGGGTGGGGGTGGTTACCCGGGGTAAATCGAATTTTGAATTCTAGGAGGGGGTCCCAGGGGGGTCCGGACCCCCCCGAGCTTGTTAGGGGGGTCGAACCGGGGGGGGACATTTTGAAATCTAGAGGGGGGTCAGGTGGGGTCCGGTGTCCAAAGCAAAACAGTTTTAAACCATAATAACTTTAATAATTGTTCTTTTTATAGGATAATACTACATTTTATTGAATAATAAGCCATATTCATGTATAAAAAGGGTGTAAAAGCATGAATATGTGATGAAAATTCACGTTTTTGGAAGAAAATTTAGTATAAAAAAGGTACCTAAAATTTTCCCGAGAGGGGAGGTTAGGGTCAGATTTCAAAATCTAGAGGGGGGTCAGGGGTAAAAAATTCGGAAATTTGGGGGGAGGGGGGACCCCCCTAGATTTTCGTCTAGGGGGGGAGCCCAAAATTTCGAGGCTAGGGAGGGGTGGATCCCACCCTGCCCCCCCCCCCTTTCTCACCTATGATCACAACCAAAAACATTTATGGTTATTATTAGTGTAGTGTTTATAGGGGCCGGAAGCGCTTTGTGTCGGAGGGAGATGGCGGTCGACTGAAAGTAGACTACGAACTGGACTCCAGTCACCCGCTCGTGCCTTAACTTCACTCTGTCTCTATTCATCCATGTTCTCTCAGTTTGAGCCTGGAAATGGAAACTCTCTTTTTATACACAAGAAGTCTCGACTCCGTTTGCTTGTCATTTGCTTGGTGCGAAATGATTGTTAGTAAAGGAGGTATTTTTAGTGCGGTCAAATTAATGCGCGGTTGTAATTTGTTGCAGATCAACGGGCCGTCAACGCTTTGCAAGACCTTAGAAAAAAAATGATATAAGTATGGGAACTTCTTAAACATTTAATGAAAACATTTTTTTTTCAAGTTTCGATTACATTGCGCGATTCGAACATGGCGAGTGGGGAGTTCACACTTAAATTATACTAAACAAAAATTATAAATTAATTTTTTTCAAAATATGAAGAAAAAATATAAGAGTTTATTGAAGAGCAAAAGGATATTTTAAAGAACAACTGTAAAAAATGGGTTGAATTTTAATAAAGGTTTTACCAAACCCAAGTGTTTTTTGTTACAAGAATATTTTCTTCGAGTCGAAAGGCAGTTTGAGTCGGGTTCGACTGTTGTATCTAAATTCAGTACAAATTACGTATTTTGGTTGATTTTTTTGTGTCTATTGATAATATTGTCGATATTTTACTATTCAAGCTTTAATTACCTATTTCCATTTATACACCATCATCTCGTAGTCCTAAAGCTATCTTAAAAACTGACAAATTTTCTTGGTTTCCCAAACTATGTTCTGAGAATTTCACTGTAAAAAACCACTACTATAATTTTTAATCGTTTTACTGAAATTTTTTTGCTATGTAAAAATTTTAAAATTCGGTTAGTTAGGGATGCTCCCAGGAGCTCGTCCGATATTTAGTTTTCGGAGCTCAGAAAGATACACCCCCAAAGCTTCTCTTTTTTGTGGCACTTACTGAATGATTACAAATTAATCAAATATCATATATTTTAAACAAATTTAATTAAATTTTATGTAAAATTTAAAAAAAATGTTAAGTGGGTCGAACATAAGAACCGTAGGTCGAGAACATTATGTTTGTGGTAGGAATATCATTATAATGCTATACATACGTTGGTAACTCATAGGTTTTGCTGGTGTTGCTGTTGTTAAAGGAGCACTGTCACAAATCGAATTTCTATAACGCCCAGATCATACAACTGTTTTGTTACTTAACTGATTAAATTGAATATATAAATGTTTTGGAATTGATCCGAAAAAACGAAAATATTAAATTTGAGGTAAATATAGTTTTGTATTAAAAGAATGGTTAATTTAAAGCGCTATAAAAATTTTATTTCTATTTTAACCAATCTTTTCATTCAGTGCTCTCCATCAATAACCTAAGGGGTATGTGGTAGTAACGCATATTAATTTATGATGTAGTACTCCTGCATTATGCAAGTTTAAGTAAATAATATAATCACAACTCAAACCTCTCGCACTCACGTATGGCGACAATGTTCTTGTAGTCGGCCCATGTGTTCTCATCTTGTTCAAAGGGCAAAATTCTATTTTGTACTGTGCTTGTTATGTTTTTACTCTTGTTTTTGGTTTGTTTTTCATACGGGCTTCGTTTGTTGGGCCAGATATGGGGTACCTGTTAACGAAAGTGATCATTGTAAAGATTTTATTAAAAGAATTTTTTAATTATTTTGTGGGATAGTGATAGCTTTTGTGTATTATGTATGTTTGATAAACCCTGTACAATTTGTTATGTATTTTATTTGTTTTTTCTGTATATATTATGCAAGATTTTAGTCTGGTTATCTAGTATTGTCGTACTACGTAGACTTTAAGAAAGTAAAAAAAACCAAGCTTATGGTATCTAATAATATATTGAATTTTCTGTTATCACTTATTAAGGTTATTGAATCAAACAATTGATTTCTTAGTGTTCAATACACTATGTATGATATTATTTAGAAGATGTATAAAGATTTTATTAAAATTTTTTTGCTTAGTTTAAACTAAAATCGTAATATTTAAAATAGTGTAACGTTAGGGTAGTGCATTTAATTTCAACACTTTTTTTGTTTTTCAGATGTAACTTTTCACTGTATGGCCCGATTTTCATGTTTTATAGGTCATTTTGAAGCTTTCGCGATACTGCGTTGCGTCACAAAAGTTTCACTGTACGAAAGTAGTTTTTTTACTTACTTAAATCAGTTTTTAAAAAAATGGAAAATTGCCAAAATTAAATGTGTGCATTTAATTTCGGCACTTTACAAACAATCGATTGTTTCTCAGTCAAAAAATCATCATTTTTAAAAATTTAAAAGCCTATCATTATCTCCAGACAGTTTTCTTTAATTTAAATTTCTACTTGTTGTTCAAAGTGTATCTGGCAAAAAGTTACAGCTAAAATGCCAAATGGTATCAAAATGAGCAAAATTTGGGAAAAAGTGAATTTAATTTCGGCACTTTTTAAAAGGACCCCCTTAATCGAGTTTAAGTGCAGTGCTATGACCTCTACACATTTCATCGTTGGCTTTTAACTATTTACAACCACAATTTAACACCCGACCACTTAATTCAACCTGTTTTTACCTACAGCAATACGTGTGCCGAAATTAGACTATTTTATTTTATAACGATTGCTCACCACAGGCGCAACGTAAAACCACGGGGACTAAAAATTCGGAAAATAGACTAAATTTTACCAGGACAGTTTAATTTTTAAACCAATTTACTGCGTAATCATGAAATGCCCATGTTCTAAAAACGAGTAACAATTTGATTTTTTATAAATTACACAATTTCACATGAAAATATCATAACATAACAAATAAAAAGTTCACGACAGTCATCTACATATAATTAGCTCTTATTTGAGCTATCAAACGTCGTATTCTGTCCAGGATTACCAAAGATATAGTCCAAAATCAAAAATGCCCAGTTTGAAAAAGCGCGGAAATTAAAAAAATGCACTACCAATTTTCAGTTGTTTAAAATTACTGAAATAAATTACAAAATTCTTGTGTAAAATTAGACCGCTCTCGCTCACGCTAGTCAGTTTTGGATTTGTTCCATTAACAAACGGTTGCTATTCCACAGATTTGGTTTAAAAGCAGATATAAGGCTAGTCTTGAAGAGGCGCTTTTGGACCTTAAATCTTAGTGAAACTTAGATTGTTTGCACAAACAGTGCATGAACTAAAAAGGCTCCGTTCCGGATTGAACCTTGAGCAAACAAATACCTTCCTTTCCACACCGCCTACAAACTCTAGTAACAGGTTTTGTGTGGAATAATAATTGTCACAAATGGTGTTAAACGCTATCGATATCAAACAAATATTTTACGTTTCGAACGTTTTTTTAATACTACAATTTAGTTATGCGATTTTCTAGAACTACTTGAACGAGAACTACTAGAACTATATATTTGACGTTTCTTAATATTTTTTTATGCACAAATTACGATAAAATTTAAAAATTTTAGCATTCATTACCCAGCGCATAAAACCCCATGGATTAAAATTAATTTTATTTCATTTTTCATTAATTTTTCTATTTGGGAAAAAGTGCATTTAATTTCAACACTTTGAAAAAACCCCTTAATTAAGTTTAAGTGCAGTGCTATGACCCCTACACATTTCAACATTGTCTTTTAACTATTTACAACTACAACATAACACCCGACCACTTAATTCAACCCGTTTTTACCTACAGCAATATGTGTGCCGAAATTACACTATTTTATTTTATAATGATTGCCCACCACAGACGCAACGTAGAACCACGGGGACTAAACATTCGGAAAATAGACTAAATTTTACCAGGACAGTTTAATTTTTTAACCAGTTTATTGCGTAATCATAAAATGCCCATGTTCTAAAAACGAATAACATTTTTTTTGTAAATCACAATTTCACATAAAAATATCATAACATAACAAATAAAAAGCTCACGACAGTTATCTACATATAATTAGGTTTCATTTGAGCTATCAAACGTCGTATTCCGTCCAGGATTACCAAAGATATAGTCCAAAAATCAAAAATGGTCAATTTGGAAAAGTGCCAAAATTACATGCACTACCCTATTTTAGCTATTTTCTACTTCTTTCTTTATACGCAAAGTAAAATAATAAATATATTTAATGTAACTATTCAATAGTTATATGCATATAAACAGAGCTTAAAATAATTGATCGCGTAGAGGGGACACCAGTCATTTGCCGAAATTTAGGTTTTGATGGAAGTCTCAATTCGTAGCCGCAGACTGAATTTTATAGAGGGGGATTTAGGCATTGCTGTGGTACGTTTTATCCTACTGGGTTGACTGGTTTTAATGGGTTTTTGGTGGAGTTCCAAAACTCCCTATTGCGTCACTTACATGCAAAGATTAAAAAATTCATTAATTGTTTGTTTGAAAGACCGTAACTCGCTTATGCTTTAGCTGGTGAAGTTCCTTCTCTCATTTGCTTTACTTAGAAAATCAAGCCATTTAAAGCGGAGGAGCTTCTGTAATCCGCTCCTAAAATGAGTGATTTCAAGCTTATTTAAAGGACGTGTATCACAATTAAAAAAAATTTGCAATTAAGGTAGAACACCACAGTAAGATTTTGACGACAGATTCTTACTAATTAATTTTTACTAAAGTAATTAGACCTACTGATTCAATTTTTGACATTCATTTTTCTGTAAAAAATGTTATCGTCCACAATCATCAAATAACTTCAATAAAATACATGTCAAAAATACAAAACATTAATAAAAATTATTACCAAAAATATTCTATTTTTTCATTTTAAATTCAACGTATCTTGAATAATAAAACACTTTTTTAATTAAAAAGCTTAAAATTTTTAAAATTTTTTCGACGTTAAAAATATAGCCCAGCGAAGACTCGATCCCAAGGATTCGAGAATCAAGGCCCGACTTACTAACCATTCGGCTACTGGGTCAGCTGAGATTTCTCACTTAAAGAAACGGTTCAAAATGTAGTTTCTCGGCGTCAATTAAAAAAAATTAAACGAAAATTAAAAAATTTGATTCTTTCAAATTTTAATGAAAATTTGGAAATAGTTAGACACAAGTCTAATGAATACTTTGAATTGTATTTGATTAAAAAACTAATTCAGAATTTTTTTTATTTGATTTTTCTTTTAAAAACATCGATTTTTTTAATTTTCTTCAAATTTTGAATTACGTTTTACTCCAAACCACATCTAAAAGTTGCCCCCTATTTTTCTTTAACTTTCTATAAAATTGCGGAAAAAACTGATTGAATCAAATTTTTTAAATGGCCAAAAACTGTTTTTTTAGCTTTAGATTCATTGAAATATATCTCAAAATATAACAACTGGTAAACAATGAAATTATTACCGTTAGATACATCATAATCTGAGCTTTTATCGCACTATACTTTTGCGGACAAAAATTAATATCTAAGTTGATATCTAATTTTTAGTAAAATTCGTCATAACTGTGGTGTTCTACCTTAAGTCGTATAACAACTACGGATTTTAATAATTGTGATCTATTTTCCTGTGTTGTTTTCAAACACAAAAAATAATAACTAGTCAACAGTTGCGAGCGAACTTTCCAGATCTAACTCTTTCTTGAGCCTATATTTAAATTTTTAAAAGAATGAAATCCCTCATGTATGTATGTATCAGTATCATAAGTGTCCTATGTACATAGGTGAGAAAGGGGGGGCAGGGTGGGGTCCACCCCCCCCCTAGCCTCGAAATTTTGGGCCCCCCCTAGACGAAAATCTAGGGGTGGCCCCCCCTCCCCCCAAATTTCCGAATTTTTTACCCCTGACCCCCCTCTAGATTTTGAAATCTGACCCCCCCTCCCCTCTCGGGAAAATTTTAGGTACCTTTTTTATACTAAATTTTCTTCCAAAAACGTGAATTTTCATCACATATTCATGCTTTTACACCTTTTTATACATGAATATGGCTTTTTATTCAATAAAATGTAGTATTATCCTATAAAAGAACAATTATTAAAGTTATTATGGTTTAAAACTGTTTTGCTTTGGACACCGGACCCCACCTGACCCCCCTCTAGATTTCAAAATTTCGCACCCTGGGTCGACCCCCCCCCTAAAAAGCTAGGGGGGGGTCCGGACCCCCCTGGGACCCCCCTCCTAGAATTCAAAATTCGATTTACCCCGGGTAACCACCCCCCCCCTAGCTTCCCCGACCGTGCTCACCTATGCCTATGTATGTAGCATTCAGTTGTATTCACATGTGAAGCATCACTCCTTTAAAATTATTTATTTAAACTCATTTTGTTTTTAATTACCACAAAGCTCGTAAAGATCATCACTAAATTTAATATCATAAAAATGGAATAATAATATGAACACGTACACAAACAAACATTTTTAATAAAATATATAGACAATTTTCAAAAAACTTCTCAACCTGCTAAACTCTAACAACGAAAATATTTTTGCATGCCAAATATGAATAATTTCGTGATTTCAGGAGTTTCAATGATTAATTTATAACCTTAAAAGCGTTCCTTTTTTTCTTTAACAAATTTATAGATTTTGCACGAAAGCCTGTTAAAAAATGATTGGAATTGAGATTGGAAAAAATTTTCAGGTGAGCATATCTTGCTAACAGCGGTTCATTTATACAAAAATTTTATTAACATACTAAGTTTAATGTTAGCCAAGCATTAATGTATATAATTATTGTCTGAATCAATACATTTAGAGATATTGCTTACCTGAAAACTTTTTCAAGTCTCTATGATTTTTGAACAGACTCTACTTGTTGATCCCCACTTTCCACCTATAGTCTCTAAAGGAACATTTAGCAATCTCTTCTTAAACATTTACGTTTCTCCGAGGCAGTTTTAGCTGCCTTCAACCTGCCACCAAACGAATCAAACTGTCAACTGCAATAGGTCAAATTAATGTCCTGGGCATAAAAGCTACGACGTTTTATCTCATAATCAACCTACCACCGGCGTATTTGTCCACCTACCACCGGCCCCTGTCCAAATATTATTTATTTTTAAAACAGAACTTCTTTTTTTGCGTTTGAATTATTTTTTTATTTGTTAATGTTTTTGACACTGAAAACTAATAATTTTTTACAAGAATATATAATTTTAAAAACCGTTGAATACAAAAGTTCATTGTTGCAGCATAAAAAGAACAGTCCGCCGTATTCCTTAAGGTTGAAATTCCTGCGTTCACTGTTCGCTAAACTATAAACTCGGTCTTATTTGCAAACTTAAATCGCACGCTCGACAGCTTATGATAAGAATCTAACCACTTTACTCTTACGAAATTTAATGGCTAACAGGTTGTGAGTCCATGGACTCCAATTTTTTAAGTGTTGATTCTTTCTTAAGTTTTGTAAAAAATAAACTTCTGAGATGAAAAATAAAAGTGACCGTTGAGTTGATTGTTCTTTGAATAAAAGAGAGTGATAAGCTATCCACTCCAGATTGTTTCTTCCAAATGTTTTACATGCAAGCGTTGAGACTTACAGTTCTAAATAGAAATAAAATGTTTATATAAATAAAAAACGTATCAACTAATGTATTTTTAACATATTTTAATTTGTCATATAAAAATATAAAATAAAAAGTACAATTTTTTAAAGATTTACTGACTTACTGCACACGCTCATTAAGCATACAATTAGACATTGTAAAATAATAAGGCAAGTAAAAACCAGAACTTCTCTGCTCCTTTGAACGCAGAAAATTCTGAGGTAGAGTGGTAGCAGCTATAGGAGGCAGCAAAAGTGTGTTTGGGTATATAGGTTGTAGGCAGGAAAAACAGCTTCAGTGGTACTATAAATTTTATCAAGGATGAAAATTGGAAAGAAATAAAATTATATGACAGAAGCAGCGGTAGTCGAGCAGAGGCAAGTGGTAGTCGAGTAAATGAGCAAAGGACGTTGGTGTGATAGAAAAATTGAAATACCTCAAAACGTAAATTTTTTTAGTTCTTTAGAAAAATTTGTTAAAAGAAGTGGAAATTTGACTATAGGAAAACAAAATTTATTAAAAAATGAAGGCAGATAAAAGCTGTTTAAAATTTGCATTGTTAAGTCTATTGTTGTCCCATAAGCTCCGGAGCTTCGAAGCGTCCTCTCGCTAGTTTTATATCCTCTGAATAAATAAAGAACAATGCGGTATTTATTTTAAAAATTGTAAATAATAAATATGATATTTTAAAACGTATTAAAAACATTAAAAATAGTCCTAAAACGCTGCTAAAATAACTTAAATAATTTTTCAAGGTCAAATAAGCTTTGGATTACTCTCTTTCCGCTTTTTAGGGCCGTAACATTTTTGGGGAACATTATTTCGTCCTTGATAAGATCAATGTTATTATTGACGCTTTATTGTTACGAATTATTTAGTTTATAATGATGTTCTTATGCTTCAATATCATGCTCCAAAGCTTCGGCCACTTAAAACGAAGAGGTCTCCGCAGCTCAATCTCAGCTAAATAAGCGATTTGAAGCTTATTTAAGCTTAAACTACATTTAAAAATAAATTTCCTATTTATTTTACACGCAACTCAGCAACAATATTAAGCCAAAATACTAAGCAATACCTATTTGTAAAATAAACAGCAGAGAAGCAAAGCAGAAGCACGCAGTTCGAAGACACAGAGCAGATAGAATTACTAAAACACGAGCATTATTTGTTAGCATAAGTATAAAAGTTTTTCCAAATTCTGATAAGTAAAAAATAATCGTTATTTTTAACAATAATATTGTTAATACTATTTGTTAAGGACTTCAAACAAATTTTAAAATAAAAATAAGCATAAAGAATGCGTAGACGTGATTTTAAAAATCCATGTATTAGGCGAATTTCAGAAATACTGTGGATGTCCGCGAATGCGGAGGTTGGGCGCACACCTAGTTATTATGATATTACGTAACACTTTCTACTAATTATTTTTTGAATTTTCATTATTTTGTTTTCAGACCATACTACAAAATATTTTAATTTCAAAAAATATCAAAATTTCAGAAGTTTATACTAAAAGTAAACCAAACTTGGCTGGTTTATATGCGCAAGGAAAAAATGGTGGCCATCAAGTAGCCAAACAAATCAGAACAATTTAGCACCACTTATATTAAACCGTCCGAACTTTAAAAAAATAGAGGTTTAATTCAGATAAATAGATTTTAGTGGCGCTAAATCGCTTTGATTTAATTTGGTTACTACATTCCTCTATTTTTATTTCTTGAACAAAAAACCAGCCGCGTTTAGTTTGCTAATTAATTAAGTAAAGGTTGCTTGACTGCAGTCTGTAAAAAAACTGAAATATATCAAAGTCAAAACTATCTTTAAAATAACGTAAAAATATTGCGTGCGAATGAGATTAATAGAAAACTGTTTGTACAAACAAAAACTTACGCACTAATGCGTTGATAAAAAAAGCCATGCAACAACATAAAAGAATATTTTTTACTTTTGTTTTTAAATTTGCTTTTACCCGTAATAATAAACAATACGCTTTAGTACTTAAAATTGAGCCAACATGGTGTAAAATTAAAACACAACCGTAATTCAGTTGTACTGTAACGTCTCGAGAAGAATTAGCATAATATGATATTCCAAAATGAGAATAGAAACAATAATTACAGTATAATGCATTATTCTGAATGAGAGTTGGGAGGGGAGGGGTTCATTTTGTTATTAATATGTATGTTTTAAATTTTTTACTTGTATTATTAAATCTCCATATGTTATACATGTATCTTATGCAAATTTTTTACGGGATTTTGTTGTATTGTTGTATTTATGAAAAGGGGGGGGGCGGCGGGCGCGTGGGGGGGGGGGGGGGTGGGGGGGCAATGAATTTGAAGGGTGAAGTGTTTTTTTTTAATTTAAAATTGAATTACTTTTGTGTTTTTAGTTCATACATAATTGATGACTAACTGAATGATTTTATTTCGCTAGGCATAGTTTCGTGTTATACCGATTAATAACAAATAACTTAAGAGCTATGGGATCATTAGTTTAGCTAATCTTATTTTTCTGTTGTTAATACATCTAAATTCATTTTAAAGGCGTAAAAATATTTTGAATCACAATACTTGTTTGGTTTTTTAAATAAAATTATGGAAAATAGTTTTCGGTATTTTATAAAAATTTGTTTAAATTTTTTTTTTATAAACGGTATATATTTTAAAATGTGTAGCTTTTTCACCGCGCTAAATAAATTTATTAAAAACACACGATTTTTTCATTCTAATAATAATAATTACAAAGCAAAACTCACGTATAAGCTTAATGAAAGTTTATTATGTAAAATTTTAATATATTTTATAATTAGAAAAACTTACTTTCACAATTATTGCTGATGTTGGCTGTTTTGGGATAAAACTAAAAAAATGCATTGAATTTAGTTCTTACAAGTTAATTTTTTCCGAACTCTATCTTGCATACTTATCAAACCAAATCTATGGCACAGTATACTAACAAAACGTCGGTTAAAAAATAATAATTCGGATATAAAATAACGTTTATATTGAGGTGTTATTTTATTTGTTTCCTTGTGTGTTATTGTTTTATTTTGTTTAATATGTCCCAGAAAACCTGTTTAAAATTTATAACCAATGAGGAAATGATATTTAAAATAGTTTTTCAAAATTTCAGCGTATTTTTTTATAAAACACGAAGGGCCCCATTTCGCCAAAAAAAAGGAATCAGCAAAAGTTGATGGTAAATTTAATTTCATCTCTGGTGTCTATAAAGTTAAACTAAACGTTAAATTATTTTACTTCAAAAACGACTTTATTTATTCAAAACTAAACAAAGCTTAGCAATTCTCTGATTTTCAATTTAAAAAAAACTTGTGGAGTATAAAAGCAATCACCCGCATAAAAAAATTTACTTCAATCCACTTTTAACTTTTTTATAGGCAAATAAAACCTAGCTGACCTTCATGATTTCCAGTATTGAATCGACTATTTAACAATAAGAAAATTTAATTTTTTCAGTAAAAACGGTTTAAAATTAAAGATTAAGTACCAAATTTAACAATTATTTTCCAAATTACTTAATTCGGAACAAAAATACAAAATTTTTAAGAGCTAAAATTGACTAATTTTTAAGTATTTTGTGAAAACTAGGGATGTTCTTACCCTATTTCCGGAGCTCCTAAAAGTGGAGCTTC
Source organism: Microlaimidae sp. YZB2_3 (assembly GCA_030248175.1). Lineage (NCBI taxonomy): Eukaryota > Metazoa > Nematoda > Chromadorea > Desmodorida > Microlaimidae > Microlaimidae sp. YZB2_3. The sequence goes on along the minus strand of JASAMX010032254.1, from coordinate 10,894 downwards.
GCTTTGGAGCTCCAGAGCTCAAAGCTCGTGAAACATCACTAGTGAAAACGTAGAAATGAACTAAAATTATGCGTTTTAAATTGTCTTAATAAAAAAGGACGTCATTACTACACATAATTTTAATTGGTTCGCTCATCTCCCTTTGCAAACTTACGAGGTCAGCCAGATATAATTCCAATATAAATAACGATCTCATTTAATTTGCCAGAAATAAATAATAGGTAAAACACTGGTTATTGGCAATTGTAGGCGTGATTTAGTTTTCGTTTTCTTATAATAATCTGAATAAGTACTAAGTTTGGCTTAACCTAATTTTACCAGCGTAAAAATTTCTTCAATATTAGACTTTCTAACAAATGCCCTTCTGGCAAAATTTCTTTCGGGTAATTTTGACAATCGGGCTAATTGATCTTCGGACTTATTTTTCCCTAACCTTAGCGAAACTTAAAAATCATGCTAAATTGATCGATAGTCAATTAGTCCGAAGGTCATTACTCGATTGGTCATTTTACCAGAATGTCATTTGACGAAGGTCATTTTACCGAAAATTTTTTTACGATGGGAAAATTAGTAGGGAAGAAATTTTTTGCCCATTCGGCCTTTGGTCCTTGCGCGCTGAAGAAAACGTGCGCGCCAGTTATGTTGTAAGTTTGCGCAGGGTTGGAAAGTGCGTCTCTCATTATATCGGCCGAAAAAACTTTCTTAGCCTAAATTTAAAGCTTTTTGTTAGGCTTTTTTTCTACAAAATATTTTTAATTTAGAACATTTAGAGCATTTTTAACTATTTTTTTATTTATAAAATTAGGGTTTAATTTATTCAGGACTTTCGTCGTTTAAATTTGATTCCTTGTCATAAAAATCTTATATTATGAATAAAAATTCTGTCTTTTAACTAAAAGTAAACCCAACGTGGCTGCAAGAGTTGTTCGTTGGATTAAAAAATGCCCCCATTAAGTAACCATTCAAATCACGAGAATCTGACGTCACTTTATGAGCTATTAAATTCGATTTAATACAGAGTATTTGTTTGATAAAGTGACGTCAGATTCTCATGATTTGAATGGTTACTTAATGGGGGGCATTTTTTAATCCAAAGAACAACTGTTGCAGCCACGTTGGGTTTACTTTTAATTTTTGCTAATTCTTGCAATATCGATTAGTAGGAGCCCCAATCAGGGTTCAACCCACGTGAATTTTTTAATTATGTGGAAGCAATATGAAGTTTCATGTTTTTCTTGGTGATTTTTTGTTTTTCCTGTTAATGGTGCAGGCCAAACTTGGGTTTTCACTTAAATTTTTTTTAATTTTGAAATTATGCGTTTATTTAGTTCACTTTTATTGTCTGATAATTTGATTGATTTTAGTATGATTTAACCCAAAAAGAATTAAAAGAAACCAAAACTCAATTCAACGGTTAGTAATATGCTGGGTGATGTTTTGCATACATTAGAACCGGGCAATTTGTTATTGGTCAAAACAAAAAACTTTTACAATACTTTTAGTTAAGTTAGTATTTTAGTTAAAGTAGCCAGGAACGATGATAAAAATAAAATTACCGCAAATAAAATACATATATTATAATAGGGCACAGGGCAACATATAACTAAATTCTGTACAAACACGATGTGTCGAAAAGGGAAAATTACTATAATAATATAATATTACGCCAACGGAAGGGACGAATTCTGCACAAATTAATTCACATTACATAAAATTTTTAGCAACAGTATATACTTGATATTTTTTGGTATGAAACAACTTTTTTTTCGCGAAAGAAATGAAACTCCTAATTTTCTTTTATCAGTGCACATTATTTTTGTACAACTACGCACATTAACAGTGCGGTACAGTATACTAATTAAAAGTGTGATTTTGTTTGCTTACCAATCAATGCTTCAGATCAGACCGAAAAAATTCTATTATAGCAAAAATTAATTTCTTCCTCGATTGGTTGCCCTGTGAATTGCGCCACGAGGTCGTGGTGAGTTTAGATATTTCAAAATAAACACTTTTTGGCGTTTCGTTTTAGTTATCAATTTTTGACACACCAAACATCTTTTATTTACCACAAATTTTTGTTTAAAAGATTATTTTGAATGAGCTGCGATAAGAAAAAAATTCATTAAAATATATTTCGGAATTATTACATGTATCCAAATGGTATTAAAAAATTCTAGGCTTTTAAGTAGTTGAGAATCGCTTGTACACAGCTCAAAAAATTCTTCGAATGTTATTTTGCCGTCACCATTTAAATCCCATTTCTAAAACAAATATAATTATGTTTAATTTAATTGTAATTTTAATCAATCAAGCCAATTTATTATACATTCTTAAGTCAAGAGGTCCAAAAACCAACATATTTAGGTTTATAAAAAGGGTACAAGTTACATATATGATAATTTTTGTTCCGTTTTTTTACCTAGTAGTACTAACAATTATTACTAACGTTTTGATTATTTTATAGAAATATACGTATTCGAGTATTGTACGTACATTAAAAATTTGAGAAACATGAGTATCAATATCTGACTGGGCAATAGCAGGATACGCGTATTCTCCCATCATGTCGTACATTGATTTAACAATAATTGATAAATCAGCTTCTGTGATCCAACCCTAAATAATCAAATTTTAATGTTAATGAGATATTATGTGAAAAAAGAATTCACATTTATATGTTTTTTTAATATTCAATAGATGATAATTTATCAAACAATTATGATTACTTAGGACAGGGTTTAAATCTATTACATAAGCTTTACCTTAGTTTTATCAGAAATATATAACACAAGAGACAGCACAGAAAATTATTCACCAAAATTTTGCTAGAAAACTCCCACATGCTCAGTTTGCGACTTTTCTAGGAAAACTGCCATTTTCTACTAGTTTTTTCATGCAGCGATTTTAACGCAGCGTTTTTGCAGTAAAACATGCTATTTTTTGCACTCAATACTGTTTTTTTTTGAGCTACGATTATATAAAAACAGCAAAATTTTGGTCAAAAATTTTAGGTACAGTCGAATAGGGTAGTGCATTTATTTTCGGCACTTTTCCAAATTGGGTATTTTTGATTTTGGACTATATCTTTGGTAATCCTGGACAGAATACGACGTTCGATAGCTCAAATGAGAGCTAATTATATGTAGATGACTGTCGTGAACTTTTTATTTGTTATGTTATGATATTTTCATGTGAAATTGTGTGATTTATAAAAAATAAAATTGTTACTCGTTTTTAGAACATGGGCATTTCATGATTACGCAATAAATTGGTTTAAAAATTAAACTGTCCTGGTAAAATTTAGTCTATTTTCCGAATTTTTAGTCCCCGTGGTTCTACGTTGCCCCTGTGGTGAGCAATCGGTATAAAATAAAATAGTCTAATTTCGGCACACATATTGGTCTAGGTAAAAACGGGTTGGATAAGTGGTCGGGTGTTAAATTGTAGTAGTAAAGAGTTAAAAGACAACGTTGAAATGTGTAGGAGTCATAGCACTGCACTTAAACTCGATTAAGGGGGTCCTTTTAAAAAGTGCCGAAATTAAATGCACTATTTTCCCAAATTTTGCTCATTTTGATACCATTTGGCATTTTAGCTGTAACTTTTTGCCAATTACACGTTGAACAACAAGTAGAGTCTTAAATTAAAGAAAACTGTTTGGAGATAATAATAGGCTCTTAAATTTTTGAAAATGATGATTTTTTGACTGAGAAACAATCGATTGTTTGTAAAGTGCCGAAATTAAATGCATAATTTAATTTCGGCAATTTTCCATTTTTTTAAAAACTTATTTAATTAAGTAAAACAACAACTTTCGTACAGTGAAACTTTTATGACGCAACGCAGTATCGTAAAATATTTAAGATGAGTTATCAAACATGAAAATCGGGCCATACAGTGAAAAGTTACATTGAAAAAATGAAAAAGTGCCGAAATTGAATGCACTACTCTATTTCTATTGTTGTATTTTCTAAACCTGAGAAGTTTTTTTATAAAATTTAATATTTTTTTTAATTTTCAAATTTTATTATAGTTTTAAGAAACTTGTAGTAAGCAAATTAATAGCATAGTTTTTAAAACTACATATTTGCATGATTATAATGTCAAAAATTGCCTTACAAAAGTCACATTTAGGGTTGACGGAGCAGAAGGAACTTGAAACTGGAACTTTGAGCCAAGATAAGAAGCTTTGAGCCGTAAGTGTGGAATTCGGAGCCCTAAGTTGGGAACTTAGAACCGAAAATAAAAATCGCTTAAAACTATATCTAGACCTAAGCGAAGCTTAAATCCAAGCTGCAATCAGTTTTTTCTTAAAGGCTCCAAATTCCTAAAGTTCGGGGTTCTGAATTCCCAAAAGTTTCTGACGGCTCTAAATTTCGTATATACTTGCGGCTTCAAAAACCTACGTACCCAAAGGTCTTACACTATTCTGAGTTACGTACAAATTCAAATGTTTTATACAATATAGACAAAAATTAGTTACGAACCTTACTTCTCCTGTCATATAAATCAAATACCCATTGCAGTTTTTCCTCCAGACTTCCCCGCCACAGAATAGAAAGTGCCGTAACAAACTCCTGAAAATATGCTAACAGATCATTTTACGTAATTGACGTTTTTCGCTGGTCTATATCCATGTGAGCTACCGCATCCAATATTAAGTTGAAATATACTTGAATAAATAAAAGAAATTTTTAGAAAAAGGTAGTAAGTTATAGAATGGCGGTAATTAGGTCATAGTATTCGTTCAATGTGGTAGGTAAGATTTTTGCTGTAAGATTTTTGTTCAACAGCATCAACCTGCCAGCCAAAAATTATTAGTATCCGGGAATTTTTTCGACAAATAATAATTCATAACAGAAGACAACGCGAAGTGGAGGAAAGAAAACAAATGTCCAGGCAATTTGCGAATGCACTTTGCATTCACTAACACCAAATAACGGATGTCAACAGCTTAGTTACTAGTGCATTTTACTGAATTTAGTAAAAACAAAGTAACCCAATTAAAGTAACAATTAAAGTAAAAACAAAGTAACCCAATTAAAATAGACCTATATTTTGTGGAAACAAAGATATCTCTATACATACAAATAAGCCCAAACTATTTTTAGAAGTTTTAATTGCTTAACATATTATTATTATACAAAATCAATATTTTGGTTATATTTTAACGATATTGTTCAATGGCTGGACTGTCCAAAAAGGTTTTTGCTAAATCGATAGAAACGATTTGTTTGGTTGAAATATTAGTGCTACCAAGTAAGTTGACTCAAAAATACGTTTCAAACTTTAAAAATTTCAACTACTTTTGTTTGATAAAAAATATAAAAATTCAAGATATTTTAAATTTTTACATCAAAACTTATCGTTCCGCTCCGATCCTCGTCAAATGTGTTAAAAACCATTGTGGCGTATTGACTGGGATCTAAAATAACATTTGATTATAATTGTTGACAAAATAAAAACAAAAAACACAAAACAATGGTTTTTATTTTTGTTTTACCTCTTCCAAAGAACCAACAAAAAACTTTTCTTTAATTGTTTATGAATTAAAACTTCTAATAAAGTCCGAAATAAATATATTGTAGGCTTTGTTTAATTTCTAAACATATGATTTTGTTGCAATTTTAACATTCAGAGTAAAAATAACACAACATTAGAAATGTTTTAAAATGCTATGCTACTGATAAAAACAGCTAAAAGTGTTTTTTTTGTTTATTACAATTTTCTTTTTTATAAACTACACATATTTTATAAAAATGTTTGATTTCAGTAATATTTTTTGCGTAAATAAATCCTTAACTATTTTTTGCATTTGGAAGTTTTATGCTTTCTCATGTTTCATATAATATTTTATAGCTATTTATTTTATTTCATATTTCATTCATTTGTTTCATTCTAATTTATTATAGTTACCACATAACAATAACAAAAATATATAATAAAGAAAAAATTGACACTGAGAACGAACTGTTTGAAAAAAGTCCCATTTAAATGGGACCTTTCGACTTTTAGTCCCATTCAAATGGGACTTATTTGAATGGGATCCCATTTAAATTGGATCAGGTCCTATTTCAATTAGATCCCATATAGGAACTTATTTAAATGGAATCCCATTTAAATGGGAACAAAAGTCGAAAGGTCCCATTTATATAGTACCTTTGTTTTCAAGCAGTTTGTTCTAAGTGTTCCATTTTCTTAACAAGTAGCCCGTGTCCGTCATACGGCTGACAAATAGTTCTTCCTCTATTTTTTGGATTCATTTGCTAACTTTTTTTTTCTATTCTACCTATTTATGATATTCCTTAGACTTCAAGGTTTGTAATGATACTTTATTTAGCTCAATTTGTTTTGTAGTTAGGGAGAACAGTATTAGGATATTAGGATTAGGATTAGGATTAGTTTTGTTTTGTTGTCTAGTATTAGGATGTCCATGTTCATCTTTTTTAAAAAAAACATAATATTTTGGCTTTTCATTGACGAATTACCCTTACCAATAAGTTTGAGCCAATTCAAAGACAAAATTTTTTTAGCTTTCAATATCCGTAGGGTTCCCTTTTAGTCACAGAATATCATGTTTTTTTTTTCAAAAAACATGATATTCTGTGACTAACTAATATTACTAATAAGTTTGGGCCAAATCAAAGACAAAAAATTTTTTAAGTTCCAAAATTCAAAGGGACCCTTTGGTGAAAATGTGTTGTCCAGTGTAAAGACGTCCTTGTAATTTTTTTAAATTTCAACCCCCTTGCGACACTCCCCGAGATATAAGCTTTCCAATGATATCTTATTCAGCTTAATTTGTCGTGTGGTAAGGGAAGAGTTAGGGAACACACAGACAGACACACACACACACACACACACACACACACACACACACACACACACACGCACGCACACACACACACACACACACACACACACACACACACACACACACACACACACACACACACACACACACACACACACACACACACACACACACACACACGCACGCACACACACACACACACACACACACACACACACACACACACACACACACACACACACACAGACATTACGTCTATTTATAGATTATATATTTATGACAATAGCGCCCATACGACGCAGAAAAGTCTTGATAAAAAAGTCACCGTTTTCATTGTTATAGGCGACATTTAAATTCTTGTCTACATACCAGGCTACATACTTAAAATCATAAACAGTATGTATCCTGAGACTTTTTATAAGTTTAATCTTTTTTCGTGCAAAATTTTTATAGGCACCTTGCACTGAAACTGAGTTTATACATGAAGTATGCAATATACGTAAGTGTCACTATAATGGATAATTACCGTACTCCTACTTATCTTTTCGTAGTATGCAGATAATACGATGTGAAATTTCGCTTGCTTTTGAGGGTTGATCTGCATACTACGAAAAGATAAGTAGGAGATACGGTAATTTCGCGCGCTTTCTATCGGTTGTTCTGCATACTACGAAAAGATAAGTAGGAGTACGGTAATTATCCATTATGGTGACACTTATGTATATTGCATACTTCATGTATAAACTCCGTTTCAGTGCAAGGTGCCTATTACATTGTGTAATTAAGAACGTTTGTCAGACAATTTTTTAAAATACCTTATGCAATCCAACAAAAATCCTGAGACTATAGTGGAGTACATTAAAAATTCTTATTACATATGGGCGCAAATACGTCATGGTCATCACTTCTTTTTGCGAATTTTTCAGTAATAATATATAATAAATATATAATATAGGAAAATCGAACACAATGTTTGTAATCATACTTCCAAGATAAAAGTATTGCTCGAAGATTGACTGGAATTGCTCCAAGGTTACAAAGCCGTTGGGACAGGCTTCTTTGAAACTGCGATACAGTAACTGGAGCTCTTTTCGGTTGAATTTCGTTCGGTTCACCAGTTCTTGAAGTCCGTCCGGGCGAAAAAACACTTTCTGACGTTCGATTTCCGCATCAACTTGTTGTTCTAAAGTACAACAGATAGAGCCAATTCTAAACGCGAAAATTTGTTTGTTTTTGGTTCGTAAAGGAGTATCTAGAAATGGTAGAAAAGCTTAATTTGGTGCGTCTAATTTTTTATGGTGCTTAATGATAATTATTCACAAAATGAATTTGCAATAATTTAACAATTTTATGCATAGTAAACAAACGTTAGCATGCGCAATCGTTTATTGGTTTTATATTACAAAGGTTCACCATATTACATATTAACTACGAATTGTATTTTCTTATTTATTTCATTTTCATTTTTATACTATCATTTTTAAACTATTTTTTATTTTATTTCATTTTTATACTATTTTCATTTCATTTCATTTCGAATCGATTTCGTTTTTGTGCTATTTTTTATATTCATTTTTTTCATTTAATTGTTCTTTTTTAAACAAATAAGTTTCTAAGTTTTTTTAACTGTGTGTAATTCCCAATTTTTACTTTTAATTATATTAATCACGAGTTTGTTTAAAATTTGAACTGATTGTAGGTTAATGGTGTGTTATTTTATACTGGCGTCATTATAGCTCCACGTTGACAAACTTTAAAATGTTTTTAGAATCATAATAATGACACAGCATTTGGGCTACGTTAGCATATAACACTAAGCAAGATATTTCTTATGGTATTTTCAAATAAACCGTATACTTTGGAATTTACGGGCAGAAAAATGAAATAACTTACATATCAGTCAAAATGATTCATTAGTTGTTTTTAATGAACTTTTATTTAAGAAATTTTACTTTAACAAAGCTTTTATGTTTACATAGTCTTTTAAATTTTTTTAGGCGTAATATTTACAGAGTAGATGTTAGAATTATAGGTTTCGTCAATAATTGAAAAAAAAAATTAAAATTTAAATACAGCAATAACATTTAAATGGCAATTCTTGTATAATAATGCAGTTTCTGAAAAAATATTTTAGCCAAATTATTTTTTAATAATTTTATTAATACCGTTGAAAATATAATTTCATATTCTTTTAAAGCAATAAAATCTTCCGGAAAAACTGAAATAAATCAACGAATAAAATATTTTTTTTCACTTTCACTACTTAAAAACGGTAAAATACTTTTCAAAACAGTATTACGATCGCACAGCAAATCAATAAACAAAATTTATACCCAAGGTATAAGGGTCTATCTTAGTAAATCTTTTGACAACAGTACTGTAAATAAATTTCTATTCAACTTTATATTTTCGATAAACAAAATTTCCGCGTTGTTTATCCTTCCCTCTTAATAATTTTTATTTTAACGAAATATAATAAAGTTTAATGATTCAACTGTATTATAATTTTCCTTGTATTTCATCAGAAACATTTTTATTACAATCATCAAATAAAAATTACACTTATGTAGCTAATTAGGCTTTAATAATTTAATATTTTTTATTCCGATAGTGTACAGCTCAAGAGAAAAAGTATCAATGTAATGTAGCATGTACACATGAACTTTGTTATTTAAACAATTTCATATTTCGCCCGCAATCAATAGTATAGTCTATTTGTTAAAATTAAATTCAAAACCAAATATTACATATTTTTTTAATTTAATTGGAAATTCCGCACTTGACTGCACTTATTTTATATCCAAATAAAAATAAATAAGAAAAATAATAAATAATAAATAAAAATGATGCGCTTATTTTATTTAATTTACTTGTTTAACAAATATGATAAGAATTAGATCAATCTTCCTCAAATGTTGAATTTATTAAAACGATTTTTAAAAGGTCATTTTATTTTTAATACAGAGTTTTTGTTTAAGTTTTTTTTGACAAAAAACATCTTTTGCAAAGAATATTTTTTTTTAATTTTGTTTTAATACTGCTCCTTTAACAAAATGGCATGCACAAAACTTACTATATTATCAAAAGTAATAGAAGTATAAAGCGATGAGACTAAAAATGAAATTAAAAAATCAATATACCAACCTACCGATTCTGTTCCAGTGGGAGTACCGACGTGGAGCCAATTTAGTGAAATCCCACCCTTTTTCCCAGTTTCTGCCTAACTTTTGCCCCATGCTAACCAACACTATCCTTCATTATTTGCACAGGATTTCTGCTTTGTTGCGACACTGTTTCAAGTTTAATTAGAAATTCAAAAATGCCACAGACAGTTGCGACAAATTCAAAAAACGTTTTAGAATTCATATATTTTTTCCATTTTTTCTCCTAGTCGCAGATAATCGCATAAACTGCTGTCGATGATGGCTTTATTATAGATTGTTGGGCGTATTTTTACCTGATAGTTTAAAGTGTTTTTACGCTGTGATTTTAGTTGATTTTAGGCGTATTACATTTTCAAAAAATTTCAAAGCAAAATTTCAGTTCTAATTCTTTAATCAAATGATTGAAGTCTGTATATTCACGTTTTCTCACCACAAAATGAATGCTGTATGTATATACTTCAGCCTTCGCAAGTACTGTAGTACCAAAAATATATAACACAAAAGAAAATAGGTGACTTTCTATATTATTCAAACACTTTTACTGTCCTAACTAGGGGACTCTTAATTAGAACCATATGGCCCTAATTGAGGCACGCCCTTTTAAGAACCATCAAAAATCTGTTTCGTCATAAATTTTGTGCAAAAAATTGTGACTGTTTGAGTTTTAATAGAAAAAAAAATGGTAAATTTTTTTTAATATTAAAACGTTAGGATTTAAGAAGCGTTATTTATTTTTTTTTTAATAAAAACTAAAAGTTTATGAAGTAATTTATAAAGTGACTTTTTTCTAAACGGCTTGATTAGGACCAATACGGGACCGGGACGATTCGCTCCCGCCAATTCGCTCCCTGACAATTCCCTCCTGGGACAATTCGTTCCTAAACAAATCGCTCCCCGGACAATTCGTTCCCGGGAG